>RJWT010030091.1:0-14752 GCA_004365215.1 Cuniculus paca | reverse complement strand
TACTTTGCTGATTTTTTGTTATCAATATATTTTTAATTTTAAGAAATAGCTACTTACCCTTGAAGTCCAGGTAGATAATATTTTAAATGGTTTTAGTTCGTGTTTTCTTTTACTTATCAATTTAATCTTTCCTTACTATCTAAGTTGAAGCAGTACTACAAATAATATATTTTAATAATTTACTCTTTGCATTTCTAAAATATTTTTAATTAAATTGCTAAAATCTATTATTGGGTAAAATATTTTTCTTTTCTTTCTTCATCTGGATTTATTTTTTTATAAATTGAAAATACCCTAAGGGTCTAATCTAAATTTTTATGTTTCTTTTTACACTTTTACCTAGCATATAACTTTCAATTTTTAAGTCTTTTAAGAGTTATTGTAATAATTCATACACTAAAATTATTTTCTTCAGTAATGATTTTGTCCTTTCATCGGGAACAACTTTATAATTAATTAGAATTCACTTATAATCATTTCTAAATTATTATATTTAGCCCCAAACTTATACTTCTACTTGGTAACTTTTATTGATCTAACTTCAAATTGAATCTATTTCATTGCTCTAGTTCTCTACTAAATCCTCATGAATATTTTTAAAGTTTGCATGTTCTAGCTTTCTATTTTAATATTTCACCTGTTTCAAAGTGTATGTTATGTTTTCTGTGCAGATTTCTTTTCATCCGTTCATAGTGTATTTTTCTTAAGTGTATTGGAGCTGTTTGTGCTGACTGTTAACAGTGATGACTTCATCATTCTGTCACCTGTACTAATTCAAGATTCAGTTCCATTGACTATTTTACTGAAGAAATACTTATCAGGTAGCTTTAGAATGTGATGAATTTTGTGGAGACATGTCATTTTGTCACAGCACTCACACAGTCTTAATGTTTATGTTTTTCCTGATAGCTTCTTTAGATTCAAATTTCAAACTATCATATTTGCAGCACACTTTGGTTCTGATTTCAGGGTGCTTTAAATCTGCTTCACACCTATGTGGTTCAGGAGTACCAGAAATTTGACCAAGGTTTATGTACAAAATTCAGCATTCCTCTACCTTGCTCCTCTCCTTTCCTCAGTCTCAGGTGGTTCTGGATGGTGCAGGCTCCTTCCCTGATTCCAGATGACGAGGTGTGTATTGGAGTTTTGTGCTGTGGAGTTTGTAACTGTCTCTTATACCAAGTCAAGCCTTCAAAATGGAGAACTCATTTCATGTTGTTACCTGGTCTAAGTTTTCAGACTGTTTCACACTCGGCTTACTTTTTATCATTCACTACACCTCTCTAGCAGTACTGATTTTTACACTGTATCTAGAGTTGATACTTGTTATCTAGGTAAAGGATAGTTTGTGAATAACTTATTGATCCCTACCAGCTGTGGAACATGCTACTTAGAAACTTCTGGAATATCATGGCAGCAAAGTAGGAGACTGGATTAGGCAAAATAGCAGAAAAAGAGGCAAGACTTTTCTCTCAGAAGAACCATATGTATAATATGTGTGATAAATGAATTATCATTATCATTATTTTACTCCTTTACATAAACTATTACTATCCATATAGATTCTTAATTCACAGTTTTTTTCTGCATAGGCTAGTATTGTTACTATATATTTTAAGATTTCACTAGATTACGTTAAATCACATAATGTTATTGAGAAACATACCTAAAGAAACCTATAGATTACTACGCTGCTGCACAAACAATATTATTGAGGGATCGGGTGATGTAGCTCAGTGGTAGGGTACTTGTCTAATGTTTCAGGTCCTGGATTCAATCCCTAGCATCACAAGAAAAGAAAAAAGAAAAAGTAAAGAAAATAAAAACTCAAAACACTGAAAGTTGGTTAACGAAAATATTTAGTCACTATTACCTTGGAACAATGACCAATGACATAATACGAACTATGAGACATGATCAACATGTAAGGTGAATGTTTAAATTAAAAAAAAAATTGCAGGAAAAGACACATTAATTCCACTCAGAAAACTATCCTTTGTTTCAAATGCACCTATCCCATTGTTTTTGCACTTTCCCTTTTTAAATTTTTAAAATTTTTATTAGTACATGTTTGCAATACATAATTATTGTATTCATCATGGGGAGTGCTATATGAACATAAAAAGTCTTAATTATTTTTACTTCCTATTCTCCTCATCTTTCCTGCACCTCTTTTCATCTCTTGGTCCAATTCCCATTTGCAAAAGATCTATCTTGCTCTCTCTTATTATCCATCTTTGATTTTACCATTAAATTTTTTATACTCTGGGTTTCATACATATGAAAAACTCTGATATTTAAGCTTCAGTATCTGAATTATTTCACATAAAAATTATCTCAAGGTGTATCCATTTTCCTACAAATGACTCCAGTTTATTTTTCCTTATGGCAGTCTATTACTGTATTACATATAAATCCCACATCCATTCATCTGTTGATGGGCATATATAGAGAGAGACAGCTTTCAAGATTTAGCTACTATGAGTTGTGCTGCTATAAACAAGGTTATGCAGTACTTCTGTTATATGATGACTTTAACTCTTACAGGAAGATAACTAGAAAGGAAATAGCTGGGTCTAACTAAACTTCTAATTTTAGTTTTTCAAGAAGTCTCTATAGTGATCTCCATAGTGGCTGTATAACTTTGCCTGCCTCTTTCTGAGTTGGTTCTGGAAGTCCTCCTTCCCATGCATAGGACATGTGATAAAAACAAACAACCAAGCAAAGAAACTAAACAACAGTGGGTTCTACTGCCCAGTGCAATCCAATAGAAGAAAGCAAAGGTCCTAAAAATATTGTAGTGTGTCTTCATCCACCTTATTCATCATATGTGACCCAGTCCAATTTCTGACTTTCCCTCAAAGTCAAAAAGACCATGAAGTATAAAAGTTTGAAATTGATTCAGTGCATTGAGGTAGTAGATATAACTGAAAAACTAACAACATCCACAAAAATAGAACTTCTTCAAAAATTGGAAAGGATGATAGGTATTTTGGCTTGTGTTTAGATGACTCCCCAAAGCCTCATGCAGTTGTTGGGGCAGGCTTCTAGAATTTGTGATTGATTCATAGTTCAATGCTTGAATTATGGGTGTGAGTGCTACACTCAACCTAGGGTGGGTGGTCTATATACAATATATGGTACAGAAAGAGTCTTTGCACATGCACCTTCTTTTTTGCTCTTGTTGCTTTTGCTGTCTTCTGCCACCATGAACTGTTGCCCTCTGTCATGAGCCACCCTGACTTGGACCCAGCAGATTATGGACTGAAATATCCACAAACTGTGAACTAAATAAACCTTTCCTTCCTTAATTTTGGGTGTTGGATATTTTGTCTCAGCAAGGAGAGAAAAGTAACCAACACAATAGGATAAGTATATTTGAAATAAGTGGTGGTATTTTGAGGAGAATTAAAGGCAATGTGTCTTTTACTGTTTTTTAATTTAAATATTCACTTTTTTTGTTGGTCACACCTTATATATGCAAGAAAATTCATGTAAGCAATAATGCATAGGACACATTAATGTAAGATTGGCAGAGATTAGAAGTTATAAACAGAGTTAACCTAATAATCACAAGGAGAGTAAGGACTAGAATTTTAGGAAACATAATAAACATAATAAAGGGGAAAATAGATGAATATGATATGGTACATATATATGGAAATAGTATAACTGTTCAGTGGCATTATGGTACCCTATGAAACTAGTGCAAGTCTTAATCAACAATTATAGATAAACTTGTAATAAAGTAATGCCTAACTGCAAGAAAAAGATATGAATGTGATATTTTGTGTTATACCTTGAGTGAAAGCAAATAATTTATTGATAACGTTAATTAAAATGTGAAGAGATACAATTTTTTCATTTTGAATATGTATTTTTTTATTTAAGAGAAAAAAAAGACACAGAAAAGAAAAACAAAAAGCAAAAGAGACAAAGAAACAACAACAACAAACCCAAAACAATAATAGTGTAAGTTTTCAAAACAAGGTGATAGAAATTTAACAATGGTTGTAATATTGCACATTGTTACCTTCAAAAGGGTCGCTTAGATTACCGGATATAAACATGCAAAATTGATCTAATCTTATGAGTAATAACTGTTCTTTTCCAAGAACTAATACAATTGGTAGTATAGTCATTTCAGCTATAATATATATATATATATATATATACACAAATTTATGACTTTTTCCTTTTCCCTTCCTTCTTTCCTCCTTTCCCCTATACCAGTTACTTTTCCTCTTTGAGAAGTTTCTTACCCTTACACAATATTTATTGTAGATTTTGGATCATATTTGCCCTTGCAGTTTCTTACACTGGGGACACAATATGACATTTATGCATACGAGTTTATTTCACTTATGAGTATGGCCTCAAGTCATGTCCATTTACTTATACAAGCATCAAAGCAATCTTTCTTTATAGCTGAGTGGTACTCCATTGTATAAAAATGCCGTGTCTTTTTTATCCATTCCTCGATTGATGGGCACTTGGGTTGCTTCCAATATTTGGCTATTACAAATTGTGCTGGTATGAACAAGTCAAGGATTGTAATGCCTCCTGCCTTGCCTTTGTCTGTTCAGAATTGCCTTTGCTATTCTAGGTCTCTTCTGGTTCCAGATGAATTTTAGGAATGATTTCTCTAGATCAATGAGGTATACTAATGGCATTTTGATTGGAATTGCATTAAATACGTATAACAATTTTGAGAGAATGGCCATTTTCACAATGTTGATTCTTTTTATCCATGAACAAGGAATGTCTTTCCATTTTCTGAAATCCTCTTTGATCTTCTTTTTCAGAATGTTGTAATTTTCAATGTATAGATCTTTTACTTCCTTTGTTAGATTGATTCCTAAGTATTTCATCCTTTTGGATGCTATAGTGAAAGGTGTGGTTTCCCTTATTTCTCTCTCAGTGAGTTTGTTGTTTGTATACAAGAATGCTATTGATTTTTGAGTGCTGATCTTGAATCCAGCTACATTACAGAATTTGGTTATTACATCTAGAAGTCTTTCAATGGAGTTTTGAGGGTCTTCTATGTAGAGTATCATGTCATTTGAAAATAATGATAATTTAACTTCTTCCTTTCCTATCCTTATTCCTTTAATTTCTCTCTCTCTTTAATTGCTCTGGCTAATGTTCCCAGAACTATATTGAATAGGAGTGGTGATAATGGTTATGCTTGTCTTGTTCCTGATTTTAGGTTGAAAGTTTTCAGTTTTTGTCCATTTAGTGAGATGTTGGCTGTTCATCATATATGGCTTTTATCAGACTAAGGTAAAGACCATCTATTCCTATTTTCCATAGGGTTTATATCATGAATGAGTATTGGATTTTGTTGAAAGCTTTTTCTGCATCTATTGATATGATCATGTGATTCTTCTCTTTGGCTCTGTTGATATGGTGTATTACATTCATTGATTTGTTGAACAATCCTTGCATTTCTGGGATGAATACTGCTTGGTCATGGTGTATAATGTTTTTGATGATTTGGTGCATTCTGTTTGCCAGTATTTTATTGAAGATTTTTGCATCTATGGTCATTAGGAAGATTGGCCTGTAATTCTCTTTTTTGGTTGAGTCTTTCTATGGTTTTGGTGTCAGGGTAATACATGCTTCCAAGAATGAGCTGGGGAGACTTGCTTCCCTTTCAATTTCCTTGAAGAGTTTAAGGAGTGTTGATGTTAAGTCTTCCCTATATTTTATGTAACATTCAGCTGTGCATCCATCAGGACCTAGGCTATTCTTTGTTGTTAAAGTTCTAATTACATTTTCAATTTCATTAACTGAAATTGGGTTATTCAGCAGTTTTACATCTTCTTCATCCAGCTTTGGTAATTCATATGTTTCTAGGAATCTTTCCATTTCTTCTGTGTTATTGAATCTATGGGAGTAAAGGTTTTTGAAGTAAGTATTGATAAGCCTCTCTATTTTAACAGGGTCTGTAGTGATTTTGCTCTTTTCTTATTGTATGAATTTGAGTTTTTTCTTTCCTCTTTTTGATAAGGTTGGCTAGGGGTTTGTCAATTTTATTTATTCTTTCAAAGAACCAACTCTTTGATTCATTAATTCTTTGTATTGTTTTTTGAGTTCCAATTGCATTAATTTCTACTCTGATCTTTGTAATTTTGTCCCTTCTTTGGGCTTTGGGCTTGACTTGCTCTTCTTTTTATAGAAGTTTAAGGTGCAGCATTAGGTTGTATATTTGTGTTCATTCCATTTTCCTGATGTGGGAGTTTGCTGCTATGTTTCCCTCTTGAGGACTGCTTTCATTGTGTCCCACAGGTTCCAGTAAGTTTTATTTGTGTTTCCATTTGATTGTAGATATTAATTTCTTCTTCAATTTCTTCTGTGACCCATTGGTTGTTTAGGAGAGTTTTATTTAATTTTCATGTGTTTATGGGGTTCTTGTGGGTTGTTTTGTCACTAATTTCCAATTCTATT
The DNA here is from genome assembly GCA_004365215.1 of Cuniculus paca. Taxonomy (NCBI): domain Eukaryota; kingdom Metazoa; phylum Chordata; class Mammalia; order Rodentia; family Cuniculidae; genus Cuniculus; species Cuniculus paca. The sequence continues at coordinate 8,302 of RJWT010030091.1, read as the reverse complement.
GTGCTATGGTCAGATAATATGCATGAGATTATTTCAATTCCTTTGTATTTACTTAACCATGTTCTGTGGGCTAGTATATCATCTATTTTAGAGAATGACCCATGTGTAGTTGAGAAGAATGTGTTTTCTGATGTTGTTGGGAGGAACACTCAGTACAGACCTACTAGGTCCATTTGTTCACAACTTTGATTCAGTTGTGTTATTTCTTTGCTGATTTTTTGTTTGGTTCATGTGTCTCTTTGTGAGTTGTGTTAAGGTCCCCTTTTATAACTGTATTATTGTTTATTTGATTTTTCATGTCCATTAAGATTTGTCTTACACGGTTGGGTACTCCCATATTTGGTGCCTGTTTATGATTATAACCTCTTCCTCTTGTAGTTGTTCCCTATCCAGTATTTAGTGATGTTCTTTATCTCTTTTGATCAATCTTGTTTTGAAGTTTACATTGTCCTTAAACAGAATCACTACACCTGCTTTTTTCTGGGTTCCTGTTGCATGGATTATTATTTTCCATCATTTGACTTTTATCTATAAATTTCCATTTGAGTTAAATGTGTTTCTTGTACACAGCATATTGTAGGATTTTGTTTCTTAATCCACTCTGCCAATCTGTTTCTTTTTATTGGTGAGTTGTAACCATTTACACTGATGGATACAACTCATATGTACTCACTTATCCCTGTCATGCTAACTTTCTTTTGTTGGTTTTCTACCTTTTCTGTTTAGTTTTTTGCCCTGCTTAGTGGTTTCATTCTGCTGTTGTTTTTAGACTTATAATTATCTTAATCTCTTTCTGGAGTATCTTTCAGTACTCTCTGTAGTGTTGGTTTGCTGGTCATGAATTTCTTCAGTTGTTCTTTGTCATGGAAGTATCTTATTTCTCCATCAATTTTCAAAGATAGTTTTGCAAGTTACATCACTCTGGTTGTTTGCCTTCAGGACTTGAAATACTTCACTCCAAACTCTTCTTGACTTTAAAGTTTGTGTTGAGAAGTCTGTCGTGATTCTAATAGGCCTTCCTTTGTAGGTGATCTGTTTCTTTTCTCTGTTGGCTTTTAGTATTCTGATCTTGTGCTGAATTTCTGAGATCCTAATTATTATAAGTCTGGGTGAAGATTTATTTTGGTTATGGCTAATTGTGTTCTATGGGCCTGACTTATCTGTATATCAGATTCTTTTCCCATGTTTGGAAAATTTTCTGCTATTATTTCTGTAAGTATTCTTCTTATGTCATTATTTGTGTTGATTTCTGCTTTTTCATTGACACTTATCAATCTTGTATTGTTTCTCTTTGCATCATCTTACAGCTGTTGAATTGTCATTTACTGGTTCCTTTTTATTTTTAAGAGATGTTTTCTTTTGTGATCACAAGCTCCCATGCTGTCTTCAATGACTGAGCATCTATATTCAGCTTCATTCAAGTGTTTTTTCCAGCTTACAATTGCATTTCTAATTTACTGAATATCCCTTTTAATCTGTTTCATGCATTCTTATTCTAATATTGTTCATTCAAGGTTTCCATCATTTTCTTTTATCCCTCCTTTTTTTTAAATCTAGATCTCCTTTAGATGCACTTAACATTTCTTTCATAATGTTTGTCATTTATTTTTTTACTTGGGAGATTATTTCTGATCTAATTTCCTCTATAGTTTCATGGAGTTGTTTCTTTACTTCAGTTGTTATCATTTCAGAAAGTTCAGTTGTGCAATTTCTAGTGTCTTCCATTTCAGTGTCTCCTGGGTATTTTCTTGGTGGGCTGGAGGACTGAGATTGCATCTTACTCTTCTATATTTCCATTTTCCACTGGTACCTGTGTGGCTGGCCAGGCACCCTCCAAGTGGATTGCACTGGAATGCTGCACTGGGCCAAGCTTCGATCTTCTCATATCCCTGTGGCTAGCTAGGGTGCACTCCCAAACTACAGTGCTGGAGCCTTGCACTCTGTGACCTGTTCTTGTGCTCTGTGACCTGTGAGGCTGGCTGGGCATTCTCCTGATGGAATGCACTGGGTTACGCTGTGACACTGTGTTGGGCAGAGCTCAGATCCTCTGTGCAGCTAGTAGGGATGCACCCCCAGTGTGTGTGTTGTGGGAGCCTTGCTCTTGGCTTGATGAAGTTCAGAGCTTCTGGGACCCACATGGCTAGCTGGGATGCACTGCCGAACTATGGCACTGGGGCCTTGCACTCTGATGGGTGGAGCTTGAAATCTCCCAGACCCATTACTTAGGCTGGTGGCTCCCTGATGGGTGGCTCTGGGGCTCTGGACTGGGCAGGACTTAGTACTTCTGTGACCTGGGAGGCTGGCCAGGTGTTCCTCTGATGGATTGTGCTGGGATGCTGGGATGGGCAGAACTTGGATACTCTGTACAGCTAGTAGGGATGCATCCCCAGAGTGTACCTTTGCATATGCATTTTATATTGATTGTTTTGTTTCTCACTGTGCTCATGAATTAAAAAGAAAATACTAGCAGAGAGTGGGCAAAATACTATTTTAAATGGTCCAGGCTGGTGTGGTAACTCACATCTAAAATCAGTATTATTGGATTCTGAGGAAGAGTATCACACATTTGGGCAAGTTAGCAGGATTCTGTCTCAAAATTGAAAATCAAGCCAAGTCAGTGCAAATGATTGACATAGTAATACCTTATCTCAAAATAAAATGTAAAGAAAGCTCTAAGAATATACAAGGGTCTGAGTTCAACTCCCAGTGCTACAAAAAGCCACACACATATGTGCACACACACACACACACACACACTTTCATTAAGTGTGATATACTGTACCAGAGTAAGATTTTTTTTTCTATTTTAAAGAGTAAAAAAAGATACCCAGGCATGGTAGTGCACTCCTGTAATCCCAGTACTTGGGAGACTGAGGCAGGAGGATCATTGCAAGTTCAAGACCACCCTGCACTACAAAGTGAGATCGAGGCCAGCCTGAACTGCATAGGGAGACCCTATCTCAAAAAGACTTAAAAACAAAAACGAAAACAAAAAAAAACATAGAGGGTGGGGAGAAAGTAAAAACAGAAGAGTCAAGAAGCAAACAAATCAAAAAACAACAACAAAGCAAAATACAAAGCAATAACAACAGCAACAAAAAGCAACAATAGCTATATAGGTTTTCAAAACAAAATGATAGGAATTTAACAATGGTTTTATGTTGTATATTGTTATTTTCAAAATATTTGCACAGGTTGGCAGATACAAGAATAAAACAAAACAGTAAAATGGAACAAAACAGAGGAGAAGGGATCCTTTTTCTCCACAGTCTCTCCAGTATTTGTTATTGCTTGATTTCTTGATCTTGGTCACTTTTTCTGTGGTGAGATGGAATCTCAGTATTGTTTTAATTTGCATTTCTCAAATGACCAATGATGCTGAACATTTTTTCATATATTTATTTGCCATTTGTATTTCTTTAGCTGAGAAGTGTGAATTGATCTCACATGCCTATTTCTTAATTGGTTCTTTGAATATTGGGGTCCTGATCTTTTTTAATTCTTTATATATTCTAGATAAAAGTCCTTCATCTGAGGGAGATTTGGCTATGATTTTTTTTCCCAATCTTTGAGTCTTCTTTTACTCTGTTGGAGTCTTTTGACATGCAAAAACTTCCTAATAAGATGAGATCCCAGGGAGTGTAGGCTGATGCAACTCTGTGGAAATCAGTATGAAGGTTCCTTAAAAGGTAGGATTAGAGGCCCCATTTGACCTGGCTATCCTGCTTCTGGGCATTTCCCCAGAAGACCTGAAAACATCATACCACAGTAATATATGTGCACCCATGTTTATAGCAGAACAATTTGTAATAACTAAATCTTGGAAACAACCCAAATGTTCATAACCGAGGAATGGATAAAAAATGATGTGGTATTTTTATACTATGGGGTACTACTCAGTTATAAAGAAGGATCACATAGAGGCTTTTATAGGTAAATGGATGAGACTTGAGACCATACTCATATGTGAAATAAACCAGACTTACTTATGTAAATGCCATATTGTCTGCCTAGTGTAAGAAACTGAAAGAGTAGATAAGATTCAAAATCTACAGTAGATATTGTGAAAGGTAAGAAACTGCCCGAAGTAAGAAACTGCCCGAAGGAGAAAAATAACAGCTAGGGGAAAGAAAGAAAGAAAGAAAGAAAGAAGAAAGAAAGAAAGAAAGAAAGAAAGAAAGAAAGAAAGAAAGAAAGAAAGAAAAAGGAAAACAATATAAATTTATTTATGTATACATAAAATAGCTAAAATAATTATACTACTAATTCTATTAGTTCTTGGAAAAGAACAGTTAAAACTCATATGATTGGATCAATTTTACATGTCTATATCTAGTAATCTAAGCAACTCTTTTGAAGGTAATAATATGCAATATCGCAACCATTGTTAAATTTCTATCATCTTGCTTCGTCATCTTCGAGACTCCATCAATGAACTAGGTTCTGCAGTCTTCCCTTGAAAATATTTCAGTTAAGAACATCTCTAACAAGCATAAGATATTTTCCTAGCACTGTATGTGACTTAATCATAATGAAGATTTAGGAATGTGTCTTGTTATTTGAACATATTTAAGTGTACTGATGTCTTGATTAATGTCAATCTGAATTTAAAATTTGGAGAGAATAACAGCATAATTACTGAGATAATTTTAAGTTGATCTGTCAGTATGTTAATTAATATTTTGTCCTATAAATTAAAGCACTATAGGTAATCTGTCTTTAAACCACCCTTGCTTAAGTTATGTCTTAATCCTTTTCTCTGTCATAGATTGTGTATTCTCGAACACTGCTCAAAGACATTGCAATAATGCTAATCTAAAATACTCTTTTTTGGAGAGTGCTCTGAATTGTTTCTTTCTAAAGTAACAGCTAGGACCAAAAAGTCTAATAATATTTCTTTCTTTTTTTTTTTTTTCAGGCTTCATGTTTTCCTCACATTTTCAAGACTACTAGATTTACCTTATAGTCAGCACATTGTTTTGTAAATTTATATTTGAATTCATTCTTCCTCTCTAATTGCTATAATAACTTAATACTAACAAATGACTTCATTATAATATGCTCTGTAGGCTTGGCAGTTCTCATTCCACACCAGAATTTTTTGACCAGTGATATATTGTCCTTGTAAATAACAATTGTAACTGTTAAGTTTCTGTTTCTGTATATATACTTTGAAGCATAATTGTCTGAAATGAATTTTATTAATTTCAAGTAAATAATTGTTTTTAAACCATAGTTTTAGGAGCGAGGATATAGCTCAATGACATGACACCTACCTGGCAAGTGTGAGATCCTGAGTTCAATTCCCGGTGCCAAAAAATAAATAAATAAAAAATAAACCGTAATTTTATTTCTTAAGGAATAACAATGTCAAAGTTTTAATTTCTCAACTTTAGGAAGAAATGAAAATATCTCACTTACAGCAGATGCAACTTATTTTGGACAACAAAATCCACTTTTATTTAGTCATGTAGGTCTGGATTTGGATCCAAATGATCATGTTTGCAAAGATCATATGCTTCCCAAATTCCAAAACCTCCTGAGTTCTGCGTTTCTACAGTTTTTTCTAATTCCTCTGATAAACTCCCCTTTTAAAATAGGAATTTGCAAATGCACATACCATCAGTTTATGTGCTATATGAAATATGCTGCTTTCATTTACTGAATATTTTAGTATATCAAGGTATTCCTATGAGTTTACTGAAAAGCCAAAGGACTTCTTGCACACAGTATGTAACCCACTAATTTAGCCTCCCCCAGCTATTTTTGGAAAAAATAGAGTTACATGTATGCCACATACTTTTATGTACAAATGAAAAAGCAAATTTTAGTACAAATTAAATGATTACTCAAGGCATATAACTCATCAAATGAATAAAGTATATTAACGCAATTTTCCAGATGTTCAGGATAATGAAATTTTATTTCAATCAATGAATATAATCACTCAGATATCTTCATTGAAGTCTCTTAAATAATCAATGTATGACTGCATATAGAATGTTCCAAAATTCAAATATTTATAAGTTGTTGATTCATTATTTTATAGCAACATATTCCTACAGTGATGGTAAATGCATTGAGATGCATCTATTATTTATGGGATCTATTTTCTTTGTTTTGCAAAGCATATATTTCTGCTTGCTGTCACATTTTCAGTAATCCTTTTATAAATATTGTTGAAGTTTTTCAAGTTATAGCTTCTTTGCTTTCGACTGACCTTATTTAACTCTTCCATAAGTGGTAAGAATTATTTCTTTACAACTATTGGCCTCAGGGGAATAGTTCATTGAGAATGCTTATTCTTCTAATTTGTATTCACCTTGTGTTTAGATAGTTTTCTTTGTAGTAAAGTTTGTAAACTGATTAGAGCATCTTATTAATAAGTTCCTATTTCTTGTTTAACTTAGCTTCATTGTTTAAGGTATTAACATTGTTACTGCTGTTGACCACTGATGGAAATACTGTATTCCAAAGGAATGATGGCAATATTGTATGATGACTTTCAACAAATTTGTATTTCACCGGTGTCTCATTCTTACAATAATATGAAAGGCTCCAATGAAAAATTTTCAAAAGTAATTGGGGCAGTCTACTGTCTTCAAAATTTCACTGCAGTATCTTGATATCCATCAAATATAAATCTAGGTGCCTTCTTATTGTTTTTATGTTTTCCTAAAACTGTTCATATTACTCTGTTCTAAATTAGTGCTTCAACTGTATCCTGAATTTAATTGCTCTGGCAGTCTCTGATTGCATAATTTTAGACATTGTGAAGAATTACATCGGAAAGACATGGGAGGAAATCGGTTAATGTTACAACCATTCCATCAGTGCTATCAATTCGGAACAAGGAACTTTCAACAATTTGAAGTTTGCTAATTTATAAATCCTTAATTTGTGTTTTCCTGCCAATCTCATAACTTTTATGTAAAAGGTCACATATGAAATTTTCCTATGAACTGGTTAAGATGGTACTTAAAATTATTATCAAAGTGTTTGGAAATGTGAAATACCTCTTAGTGACTTATACAGTCTACTATTTCTAATCCATCATTTTACTTGTTTATTTCTAAAGGACTACCTTTATTCCACAAACTAAGTGTATTTTAGTGTAGGTACTGTAGGCATCTCTTGCAGCAGTGCTGCATGTTTTTGTTTTTGTGGTTCGAGCAATTGAATTCAAAGCTTTTACACTGAGTTACAACCCCAGCTTTATTTTTTTTAATTTAGAGACAGAGTTTGATGAATTTATTAGAGACCCTTTCCACAGTGTCAATTATCAGGGACCCCTACAGTGAGTTCTCAGTCTCCTACCAAGTGTTATGGGTCACAGAGGGAAGAAAGGATGAGAGACAAAATAGAGGTACAGGTAGGGATCTGGGATGACCAGTAGTTCACAAGGAGCAAAAGGTCACAGGTATTCAGAACCTTGGAATTTATTCATTACATCTGAATCAAGGACAATGATTGAAGGGCATTGGGTGGGCTAGAAAGAAGAGCAAATCATTCTTGAAAGGACAAGGATAGGCAGAGGGGCAATAGGGAAACATTGGTTTCCCCAGTTGCCTTATCATTTCCAGTAGGGCTTGTCTTGCCTTGTGAGCTCCACAGCAGTCTTTAGCCCTAAGCCTTCCAGCAATGACTAGAAAAGAGCAGGAGTTTCTGAGTTCCAATCTTCCTCAGAGGGCAGGACAAGGACTAGCTTGGACATTCTGTAGACTCAAATTATAATTCGTGGTCCCTAACACTAAATCACTGAGTGGGACTCAAATTTTCAATCTTCTTGCATGAACCCTCCAAAATGCTGGAATTGTAGGTTTCTGCTGTGCTCAGCATGTGCTTCCTGTTACTAATATATATGGAACAAAGGTCCTGCAGGGAAATTCCTAAGTATAGACAATCTCGCCATTTATCCTAAGTGAACTTGTATATTGGTGAATTATTCTTGCTGGATGTATGCCTTATTGCTTCTATGTCCACTTCCACAAAGAAATATCAGCAGTGTGTTAGACATAATTTTTTAAAATGTGAAATATCCTTATAGAAATTTGTCTCCCTAGAAGAAAAAAAAGTGGATGAACATCACTTGTTTGGCTGACTTGGTTATATTTTACAATAACACTTATTTAACATTCGTTGAAATTATTTTTATATGAAACCTGACAGTTAATAATATCAGTAAAGATTGATACAGTTTTATATTTCCAAGGAGAAATGTAGAATATAAAACTTGGCATTTGTAAGTATTTTTTTCTTTATGCTTAAGGCCAGATATCATAAATATTTGCACACATTCAAC
>RJWT010030090.1:0-14730 GCA_004365215.1 Cuniculus paca | reverse complement strand
CTGTCTGCCTTCGTTTCCAGCTGATTTCATCCAGTCCTATGCTAAACCTATGTGAATGCTCCCAAAATGAAACCTGCCACCTCCGCATGATCATACACTGTCTGCACCCATCTGTGCTACCTGTCCACCTGGCTGTCTACTACACATTATGCATCCTGCAGGGAGCAGCATTCCCCTTCTCAGTATCTGAAACCTCTTTCTCTGGGTGAATGCTCCGCAGTCACCCTTGACCTCCCTCACATTCCACATCCAAACTATCTCCAGCCTGTGGCATCAGCTCTCTCTTCACAACACACCCAGAACTGGCCACTGCTCCCTCCACCCCCTACCCACACACAAACACCTCAAACACTGTCATGTCTCAACAAGATTACTTCTTATGTCTGGACAGTCTTTGAATTGGTCTATTTTGACCACTGCCAACCATAGTTTAATCCCCAAACAACAAACAAAGTGGTTGTTTTATATTTAGTTCCTCTCATGTCATGTCTCTGCTCAAAACTCTGCAAGATTTCCTTTCTGGTTCAGAGAAAATTCCAGTCCTCATCAAGCTACATGAGGTCTTCCATCATCTGGTTCCGAAGCCCCAGTCCCTCCTCTCTTGCTCCCCTCTTGCCTGCAACCTTCCTTGGCCTATGTGGTTTTCCTCAACTATGTCTTGCAAGCACCCTTCTCAGAGTTTTTTCTTCACAGTTCCTCCTGCTAGGAAGGCTGTTGTCTTGGTTACTTTTTCTTCATTGCTGAGACAACACCTGACACAAAAAGTGAAGCAAGGGAAGGTTTATTTAGCTTACAATTTCTGGAGATTTCAGTCCATAATCCGCTGGCTCCAAGGCAGGATGGCATGGCACTGGGGCAACACTTCAAGGCAGCAGCCAGAGCAAAAAAGGGAAAAGAAGCCTCCTCTCCTCCCTTATATTGTACACAGGCCACACACACCCCCCTTTCAGGGTGGGTGTAACACCCCCTTCAGGACAGGTCTAACACTCACAAAATGTTCTTGCCCTCCTTAGCACAGGATGAGGATATTTACAAAGTAAGAACCCTGGCTCTCTGCTGAATCTCTCAGTTTAAACTTCTAAACTGCTCAAGTTGACACAATGTATCAACCATAAGGGCTGTTCTCCCAGATCTTTGGGCTCCCTTCTCTCAAAACTGGCTTATTTAGGGCTGGGGATCTAGCTCAGCGGTCTAAGCGCCTGCCAGGCAAGCACAAGGTCATGAGTTCAATCCCCAGTGCCGCAAAAAAAAAACAAAAAAAAAAACTGGCTTATTTTATTCACCATCCTGAATAAAACAGGAACCCATGGTCCTGGTCACTCTTGTCCTTCTTGACTTGCTTGCACTGCCCCTCATGACACATCACTACCTGAAACCCACTTGTGTCCTGTGTGGTTACTGCTTACCCCTCTCACTGGGCTAGAAGCTCCAGGAATGCAATAGCTCTGCCTTTTTAGTTTTTGCTCCCCATTCCTGGAACCATGCCTATATTCTGCAAGCACTCAAAATAAGTATCACAAATAAATTAAAGTAGAATATTAATAACAAAATGCAAACAATTTATAATAGAAAATGGCTACTGACAGAGGTACAAACAAGAAAACGCCACTAACTTAATACCAGGTAAGAAGACAAATTAGTTTACACCACACAAAATGAATGAAATAACCAACTGGGTTCTTTCTAGATAGGTAGGTGAGTAGACAGATAAATATACATACACACACACACATATATATATTGTATATAATGCATAGATGTCTTCTCTCTATATAGATGTATATATCTCTATGTATATATCCATGTGTATATCTATATATACACACAGTATTTTTATTTATCACTGAATGTCCTTAAGGTGTTCGGTAGATAACACTACACTTCACCTGCTGTAAGTTTTGAGTTTTTAATTTTTGGCAGTCTGGGATTGAACTCAAGGCCTTATGGAGGCACACTACACAAGTGCTTTACCTCTGCACGACACCCTAGTCCCTACTGTAGTAAAGGTAATGCTGCCACACTCATGTGGAGTAGTGATAAGCAGGCATTTGAGAGGAACGCACTGAAGAAATGAATACAATATGTAAATATAGTATCAACTTACACAAATGATTTATTTCCAAGACTTACAGCTCATTTCCCAAGTTCTTTTAGGTCCACCTATTTGAATCCATCAGCAGGTACCGAATCTGTCAGCCTCACTCTTCACACAGGCAGGCTGCCCTGGAGCTGGGATTTCTGCCTCCCCCTATTTCCTCTAATCCTGGCCCATGTGACTCTGAGCATCTGCCCGAAGAAAGATCGCCCAGTGTGGTTCCCAGATCGCCATGAAAACCAAAGCAGAGGAAGATACTAGCTCGTCCTGATTGAATTCACACTTTCACTAGAAACTCCAGGACTCACTTCCAAGGGTGATTCAATGACCCAGTTAAGAAGCAGAAATTGAGCAAGCTAGGTAAAACTAGCTCCTAAATTCAAACTACACTAGGCAAAGAATGTTGTTTCTGCACAGAAACCAGAAGATTTTTGAATAATACATTATTAACTGCTACTTCACACATTGTTAGTGTAAAATATATAAATTAAAAAGAGAGATCCAAATAAAATATAAGAAGAGATGGTTTTGACTAAGAACATTAACTAGAAGTTACAACATTTGACCCAAAAAGTTAAACACTGGTGGCTGATAAACTGTCTGATGAGACTGCCCATTGCCAACTATAATCCAAAACGACTGGCAACACCCCTCAGGCAGAATTCCATTGCAGAACTTTAGCACCACAATCCCTCCCTCAGACCCCACTTCAATTCCACACCAACAGAATCCCATAAAAGCCTGATTTTAGCTGTGACCAGGCTTAACAAGGAGGTGTGATACATCTAAGTACACTTCAGTGGGAATGCGTCCCGCGTTTACTGTATCCCTCTCAAGGGTAAAGAAACAGCTTTGAATCAAATTGGCCAGTTACCTTAGATTTTGGAAGAACTTTATAGCAGGAAGGTATTGAGCAAGGCATATTTGTTCCATAAGAAATCTGGCATAGCTCAAAAAAGGCTTCGGACAAAAAGCCTAAATCGATAAGAACTTCTATCTATAAAGGAAGGAAGATATTTTAAGTTATAAAAATAAGTAGAGAAAAACCATAAACTTCTAAGATCCAAAATTCCTGTACGGTGATGACAGTGTGCAATGAATTAATGCTTACTAATTAATGAGTGGGCGGAGTTGCTAGTGCTTGTGTGTATGCTAGTTCCCATGTGCGATGGACTAAAAGCCAACAGGCATTTATTAGATGGTGCTTATTTCACCATGGGAAAACACATAAAGACATAATAGTCCTGGAAACATTTTTTAAATTATTAAATTTATCTCTTTATTCCCAAGGCAAACTGTGACTTAAAACCAAAATAACAGTAACATTCCTCATGCTCTTGAATGCTCTGAGAAACTCAAAGAAATCATTATTAACTTCACAATACATAGGCATAAAAACCTATAGTTTCTCCATCCATAATGAATAAAGACAGGTCCTTTCAATTTTAAAGACATATACTATATATGCACTTATCAACATTAATGGACAACTACACATCTTACATGACCTACCTTGAATACAATTCATCAGGAACGTCGATCAGGAAATGACAGGAAGAAAGGTTCACATTTGTTCATTCATTCACTCTTTCATTTATCTATCATGTTTACTGAGCACCTCTTGGCACTAAGCCCTCTTGAAGGTTACATTCCATTACTGTGTCTATTTAGTTAAATGTAAGTGAAGCATGAAGATAAGAGACAGCAAGGGTATTGAGTGCACTGAGGAAGAGCTACTTTGAAGACTGGGGCCTGGAAGTACGTTTGTGAGGAGAAGCCCTTCAAGAGAAGAGTTGAGGAAGCTGTCAGAGAGACAGACATGTGCATATTTGCTAAGCACGCCCCCCACCCCGCTCCAGTGCAGAGGTCATACGACAGAACAGCTTGGTGACCTGGAATGTTCCAGGAGCAACCCATGCAGTTGGTGCTCAGGCTTCCAGAGGAGAAGAGTCAGGAGGTGGGTACAAATGGGAGTCAGGGAAGGTCACGTAGCGCCTCTAGACTACAGGAGGGAATCTGCATTTTATTTTCTACATGACATGAAGTTACTAGAGGGTTTTCAACACGACCTTGACATGACTTATGTTTTGAAAACATCTAGTGATTTTACTAAAGAGAACAAAAAATGGAAACATAAATATTGACACAGGGAATGAAACACACAATTGAGTGAAATAGATACAAATGATATAGATGATAGATACAGATATAGATGTGGTTATATAGATGCAGATATAACATTTCAAAAGAAAAATCAGCATGTCCTCAACATTTCAATTCATCCTACTCTGTTTTCATTTCAGGACTTGCTTAGGACTCTCAAGAGTGTACAGAATAAAATAAAAAGAAGATAAACTGGAAGAAATTCACAAAAATAACATGGAAATAAAACATAAATAGAAGAATACTTTGAATGGCAAAGAGAAAGTTGCTTAGCTACTGAGGTGCACACTGAATTTCTTGTCTAAGACATGTTGTTCTCTAACCTCCCCATGGCCATATAGCATGAAAGCACTTAGGAGACACAGGAATTCTTTCAGGTTTCTAGATGACCACTTTTCTCGTGGTTCCCTACAAGAAAACACTTCCCCAGATCTGTGTGTAGTTAGTCTGCTCTGGTCTTGACTCTAAGATTGCTGTACACAGGCCACAAATGACTGTCAAGGCTATGTCTGATTTTAGGGTATCATGCCAAGCAAACCACTGAGAACAGCAATGGTGGTGATAATGGACACAATATTTTCAGAAGTGACCAACACTGTGAACACAAACAAGTCAGATGCCAAAAAGAGCTAGTTGTACATCAACTATATTCATACAAATATAGAACCATCAGTACCCTTCCTAGGAACATTTAATACGTGGGGAATCACAACTCTGAAGAGGTTAGCAGTTGATCATAAAGAGGACTTAACAGCTTTCCATGAAAGACACTAGTGCACCATAGAAACTTAACAGCATGATCTACTGCTGTTTGATTTGTCAGAAACCATCTTGGTCTGTGATTTCCTGCCTCTGACTTTTCTCTTTTCCCACTCATTGACCCCAGTTTATTTCAGAAAGGTCAGGCAAACTCTGCTCATGGGGGCTGTCCTTTCTCTTTCTCTTTATGATCTGTCTGCTGCCCTTTAGACTGAAACTGTCAAAACACTAATGTGGGTTTTCAATACACCAGTAGGATCTCACCTCTACCTCACTCTGCTCCAAGCACTGTCAACAGACACCAGATCTAATCATGTCATTCTCCTGATCGAAATCCTGCCATTAATCCCCCTCCCAGCCAAGGGTCCAGAATAGAGGGCACAGTTTTTCACCGTCTTTTAAACCACATCAGGACACAAACGGCTGTCAAATGCTAACAAGTATTTGAAAGTGTACCCCAAAAGTTCATGGGTTAAAAACCCCTAAGTTTACAGGTGGATGGTTTCTGGAGGTAGAGCTTTTGGGGAGTAATTAAGATTAGATGTGGTCATGAAGGTGGGACTGAGATTAGTGGGTTCAGAAGAAGAGAGACTTCAATCTGCTGTTGGGTGAGCCTCCTTTGCAGGAGTAGTTGCTATTCACTGTCTAGCGGCCCCACTGTAACCCTTCCAATTGGCTATCTCTTCGACATTGTTATGAAGGGTAGGTCATTTTTATATCAATATAACACCGTATTACTATCACTTATTATTCTAAGTGTTAGAATCAAATTAACACACAACGAATTCCCTCATAGTTAATATCAAGTGTCTTTAAAGTTTATAACATACCTTGAGAATTTGTGCTTCTAAGCTTCTGACTAGATCTTGGCAAATTCCAGAAACAAAATATAGATACAATGCAAGGAGAGGCAGAACCTATCAGGAGAAAAACACCCTTTTTTAAAAAAAAATACATTTTATCAAGTTAATAATCTAGTAATCAAATTTAGCTAAGTATTAAATGTAGGACATGTTATGTAAAGTACTGATTGAATTTCCATGTTGGCAGACTAACCCGTGTGGTACAAGCAAAATGATCTGTTTGGCATATGCTGCACAATTTTTATCAGATTAAGATGTTATCAGAGACTTACAGTGCCAACTAGATGGCATTTAGTAAACCAGACCTAGGTTTGACATCCCTTTAAGCATGGAAAAGTTAAAATCCAATTAATTATTTTCTTGAAAAAAATTAACCTAAATGTATGAGGCCTGTGGAAAAAATGCTAGCAAATGAGCTATCAAATAAATGCAAGGTCTAAAACAAAAGAACTCACATTCATGTCCGCTAGCAAGCTCTTACTGACTCATCTCAATGTCAGCTGTGTTTTAATTAGAACTTTTCTTTTGGCAAAAATCTATTTACAACATGCCTCTGATGTGTTATGCACTGTTAAATAAGAACAGAAAATATAACAAATCCCAGCCATTATATAGCATATATCCTACTGATTAAAACTCAACTTTATTCTTCACATAATCTTTTCATTTTCCTAGAATTAAACCCAAACTCCATTTTTCATGAGGCCTTGTGGCTATAATAATGAAGGCTTAGAGATTATCAAGTGTTTCAGTTGACCTAGTCACTATCTATTGAGAGCAAGAAGTCTGCCTTTATATTTTCATTATAAAGACAGAGTTGCATTTAGAAAAACAAATGTGCCCGGAGAATAGAAAACAATATATGGGGAAAAGAATAATAAAAAAAGAAAGGCCCTGATCGCAACTCAAACCTGCAGATCCATTCCCTCAGCCACACCCTACCAAGGGAGACAGACCGAGAAGGCTTGAGATTGTCTTTGTGCATCCAACTGCTTCTCACAGCTCTAGGGCCCAGAGCAAATCTTAGTTTGACAGAAGCTTCCTTAGCCACTGTGCTCCTCCTAGGTTAACGTAACACAAACCGGAAACTTGACTCCTTCAAAGTTTGCTCTAATGGGAGGTAGCTGGTAACACCAGCAACTTTTTAAAAGGATTGAATAGTCTTAAATGACTTCAAATATAATACATTTTTCTACAATTATGCTACAAACATAAACACAAAACCTTTTCTCTACAATTAATGCAGCACAAAACATTAGGAGTTTGTGATTACCTTTGAGATTTAGTTTCTTTTCTTTAGTGAGAGATAAAACACACTACTTTATTGCTGCCAGTTGCTCAATTATCAGAAAAAAAAATTCTCAGTTTTTTACTCTTTACAGAGGAAAAGAAGTCTCATTTCTTTTCCAGTACAGTGATATATATTATATATGAATATGAGTAGGCAGCTAAAGGTTACCTAGGGGACACAACCATTTTCTCAGCCCAGAAATTAATCCCTTCAACAGAGAGAGAAGCACTATTTTATTATTTTTTTAATAAACAATTTCTTATCAAATCTGACCAATGCTAAAAGCATTTATCAACCCTTTCACTTTAATACACGGTTTTAGACTTTAACAACTCACCTTGGGGCAATAAATATTTCTAATATAGAGAACTGAATTTTTAAAAAAATATGCCAGAAAATATATATGAAAACAAGATAGAAAGAAAAGATTGTAATTATGAAAGTTATGAAGGAAAAGTAAAGAAGCAGAAAACAATGAAAGAATAATATCAAGAAGCAAATGGGGGGTTAAAAAATAGAGGATAAGGGAAGGAAATCAATAAAATAAGCTAAATGAGAAAAATATAAAATGACCAATACAGCATACTAATTTATTTTTAAAATGCAACTAAATTCAAATTTATGAGATAGGTTGTGATTTCTTTCCCTTAAGGAAAGGGGAGCTGTGTATTTGGCCTTACAGATTTCCTAGGACATTAAGATACATCCGCCTTTTCTCTTATAGTTAGAACCCAAAGCTTATCACAATGTGGGAAAACTCTCATGGTCTGGGTTTTGATAAGAACGGAACAACTAGCTGTGAGTCGTGAGCACTGGTTTCCTATGTTTGAAGTAAATGCCACATTCTAGCCAATTTCACCAAATGTCCTAGGAAAAGGAAAAGTGAAATAAGACTAAAAACAAAAACAAAATCAATTAGACCCTACCTTTATACCCAACTTGAAACAAAACAATGATATCAAAGCTGTATTATGAATGGATATGTTTTATCTTGAACTAGAGATAAGAATATAGAGATTTTAAAGTTCTAAACCAGAACTGGCCAAAATAACACTAACAAAACTTGAAAAGCATAAGGCGAGGAGGGAAAATATCACAGTGAATTAAGAGATGTTGGTTTCACAAATCACTTACTATTAGATTGTGCTTAACAAAGTGCAGCTCGCGGATAACATAGTATAAGCTGGCAACCACAGAGCAGATGTCAGCCCTGTAGATATCGGAGAAAAGCTCAATGCCTGGGAGGAGCTGTGTGATCTCATACTGAGCATAGCAACGTTCAGTTCTGGGATGCGGAAGCGTAGTTCGAAGCAAACCCTGGAAATAAAACAGCAAAATAAAGACCTATCAATTGCAGCCAGCGATGAAACAAAAATAAGTGTATGTATTACTTCCTAAATTGCTGAGTATGTGCCTAGCATATTGTACTCCATAATAAACAACACTTATTATTAGGTGGTGGGGTAATTATCATTATAGGTTCCAAATGCATTTGTCACTCAGGATGGGCTTTTTAAATTCTATGGTTGTGGTACGCTTACTATTTTTGAAGAAATTATTGCATTACTGTATTGTACACTGCTGCTAGATTCTCTCTCCCTTCCTTTCTTTTTTTCTTTCTTGCTTTTCTTTCTTTCTTTCCTTCCTTCCTTCCCTTCCCTTCCCCTCCCATTTCCTCTCCCCCTCCCCCTCCCCCTTCCCCTTCCATTTTTTGAGACAGGGTCTCACAATGTAGTCCAGGCTGGCTTTGAACTCAGTATGCACCTCCAGCTGGCCTCGAACTCAAGGCAATGCTCCTTGCTCAGCCTCTCAAGGGCTGGGGTTACAGTGTGCGTCACTACACCCAGCTAAGATTCTTTATAAACATTATCTCACTTACTGGATGCTCCCCTAGCCCGCCTTTGGAAGGAAGGGTTAGTAGCTCACAAGTTATGTAACTGAGGCTTAAACAGTGAGCTTACTCGTGCCCACACAGTTAAGAGTTGCAGAAAAAAAAAGATTCAAGGTCAGGCCTACTTAACTCAAAACTCTGTTATTTCACTATGCCAGGGTGTAAGTAGGGAAAAATGATAACCTGAAGCCTAAATTAGGCAAAGATAATTCCAAAATTTTAACTGCCTCAAATAGACCTATTTAATTTGACCTATGTTTCTTGCATAGTTTATAGGACCAACTGGGTGATAGGGTAACAATAGGAATACATTTAGAAGTGTTTGTTATCTTAAATAATTACCATTTCTTAATGACAAATGCATTGTAAGATAATTTTAACGTGTACCTCAGGAAAGAATTTCAATCAAATTGCTCATTAAGGATATAAGGTATCCTATTCTAAAATGCTATGAACTTACTGAAATTTTTAATTGCACAAATTGGCTTTAGAAAACACAAAAACAATTAACAGGAAACCCCACCACCTAATTTTACTTCTAGGTGTAGCCTTACTAAGGTAGCATTACATAATGTTCACATTAAACAGAAGTTCAACTTTAAAAAAAAAAAACAAACCACATATCTTCTAGACTGTGAGCAGCATTTTCCTCAAGAGCCAGAAGTTTCAGAAAGTAAAGGACGTACCAAGGGAACGAGAGCCAGATCATCATTCCCTTTGCACTCTTGCCGCTTTTCCTCTTTCCTTTGAAGCTCAAGGAAGAGGTATTTGGAATATAAGAAAATTGCAAGGTCTGCCCTTACATTCAGAGAAGGCTTCGCGTAGAAGTCATCTACCCAGATTTCAGAAACCATCAGCCGCTTCTGATACACAGAACAAGGATATCTGCCCATCAGTCAAAGTAAACAGAACCTTTAGCAGACTGCAAAAGCCCCTGGCTACATCCCAGAATCTCCGAGTGCCTTATATTTCAGATGAAAGCTCCTTTCTTCTACAGAGCAGTCAAATCAAATCCTGAGACACACAAACACTCTTCTGTAATCTTTGACTTACTTCCTACCTTCATTATATATGTTATGTCACTATGTAAACCAAGAAAAGCCTTTATTAAGAGATGCGGTAACCTGAGGCGACCATTTGGAGACAGGCAGGCTGGTTTCACACAGGTCTTACTAAGGATGGATGACTCAGTTTCCCTATCTGTTAAAGTCCTTCTATTAAGGAGAAAGCTGACTCTTGAGTGGTAAAAGGAATGGTGCCACCAGGCAGGAAACCAGACGGGTTTGTGACATTTAATCAGGGTCCACGTCGTTTTCCAGCTTGTGAGTTTTATGAATGTGACAAACTACTTACTGCACATGAATGACTGCTTGTGGTGTTACAGAAAATCACACACACAAAGCATTACCTGGAAGAGCAATGCAGACAAAATGCAACAGTTGATTCTCTTTTTAACGTTCGCTGTTTTAATGAACCTAAGGACAAGAAAAAAAGATTAGTGAACAATTTTCCAAGGTACCTTTACATAAATGTGTCTTTAGACAAGACACAGAAGACATACATAGATAGATATTAAAATATGAGAAAAAATATAAAGAAGAAAATAAAAAATCACCTATAATCCTACCACTTAAATATGATTTCTGGTAACATGTTGGTCCATTTCCTTCTAGATTTTTTTCTCTATGTAATTACACACAGAGAAACATAAACTAAAGTTATACAAAAATCATACAATATCAAGACTAAACACAGAAAGTGGGATGGTGTATGGTTTCTTCTATATGAGACACCCAAAATATAAATGACTTTAATAAAGGCAAGATGATAGGAAACAAGAAGACAGATTTTCGGAGGTCAAGAGGAGGAAGATAAGGAAGCAGGAAAAAAGGGGGACTGAAAGTGATCATGTTATAAATGCTTAGCCAATTGCCAAAACTCAGTCTCACTGTTCTGTACTGCAGAAAGACAAAAAAAAAAAATGGAGGAGGAAGAGGAAGACTCAGCTCTAACACACCCAATATTATGAATGATCCTAAAAGCTTTGGGATGCATGAAAGAGGCCAGACACATCAAAGTACACATGGTATAACTCCATCCATAGGAAACACCAGACGGTAAAACTATGGGGTTAGAAGTCAGAATGTAGCTGTTTCTGGGTGCAGAAGGGAAGGTTGGTTAAAAAGGGACAAGAAGGAATTTCCTGAGTTAACAGAAATGTTCTAAATCCTAATTGGCCATGGCGGTAAGACAGATGTATAAAATTATTGAAAATCAGACTGTGCAATAAGAAATGTGTATATTTCACTGTGTGAAAATTATACCTTAGTGAAAAATAATATTTGGTTCAAGAATTAAAATTATACAATGAACACTTTTTATAAGCAAACTTCCCACTTACAGACATAATAAATACAGTATTTTGAAATGCTTTATATTTTGTTATATGGATGCATCATAATATAAAAATATCAACCTCTATTTTTATTTTTCCAAAGCTGAAACAAACATTGCTAAACTTCATTGTTTAGCCTTTACACTATTAATTCTACTGGAATAGAAGTGACACATTAGTAAAAGGAGGTGTGTAAGCAATTCCCTCCAAAGATGTGGAAATGTACTTTCTCAACAGTTGCCTATGACATTAAATCTTACCATCAAAATTTAAGATAATGTCTATTTACTATCCATTGTCTCCTTTTATTTCCACTTAAAGAGTTTGAGTTTTCTTTATATGGATCTTGAAACTTGCATTTGCATTATGAATCACATTACCTTCTAAATCTCACTTAGATAAAACCATTGAGCTGCACTATATTAGTAACACCGACCAGTGGCCTTCAGTTCCTGTGTTCATATTTCAGTGCAATACTTTGCAGTGAGAAGTGTCTTCAACTCCAACAGGACCCTGAACAGCTCAAGCCCTGTAGACTCAGTGCTCCTATGAAAGCCAGACTTCCAGCTGGGTAACCAGGAAATGCCTTTCCTTTGGTTGAAATCACAAGATAATAACTTCAGAGGCTTGGAGCTGAGGAGCCCTCTGGCAAGAATGCTATAATTTTCCTTTCCAAGCTGTGAATCTTCCTCTCTCAACTTCTAGTCGCAATTGCCAAGCTCTATTAAGTCCTACGCATGCGTGCAAGTGGCTAAGATCAATTTCTTTTCCAAGGAGTATAGAAAATCAAACTTGAAAGACATTTAAAAGGTTTTTGGCATTTAATACTTTTTCATAAAGTCGAAATTTCTTCTTTTTCCCGCCCAAAAGATACTTTCTGAAAAATATGAAAAACGAAGTAGAAGTTGCTGTCGTTGTTGTTGTTGCTTAATTGATCCTCAGTTCCAAGTTCAAGGGCTGATCAAATATACAGTGTGTGTTGAAATTTTAAAAACTTGTTATAGTAAGAGGTGGTGTATATTTTCATGACGCGTGACTGGTGAAGGCTGCTACCAAATGCCATCCAATGGACAGGCAGGCTTGTAAAGACACTACAGTGTATCCTAGTTCTCTTTAGTCACCAGGTCTGGCACTGTGTGACTTCTGGCTCTTCCCCAAAGTCAAAATGGCCATGAAAGGGAAACATTTTGAGCTGATTCAGGACATCAAGGCAGCCGCAACAGCACAACGGCAGACACTCAGGAAAGAGAACTTCCAGAACTGCTTCGGAAAGTGGCCAGAATAATGGGATGAGTGTGGTGGAAGTGGACAGAGCGTGGTATTTTGAAGGGAATTAATGGCAATGTGTTTTGTACTGCAACAAATTTTTTAAAAATTTAAACAAGCTCCACAGTTTGCTATGCTTTACATAATGTAAGCTTTTGTCCTCTGTACCCTTAGATAAGCTAAATATGTAACTACAGAGGTAAAGGATACCTGTACTACACCTCTATACTTTTAAAATTTCTCATATTAACCAAATACAATATCTGAGAGTACTAATTGTGCAGCTGAGCATGGTGATGTACACCTGTGATCCCAGCACTCAAGAGGCTGAGGCAGGAAGATTGCTGAGTTTGAGGCCAGCCTGCCCTACAAAGTGAGTCCAAGGCCAGCCTCAACTGTGCAGTGAAATCTTGTCTCAATAAGACAAGAAACAAAAAACCTAACTCTGTGCAAAGTATGGTGATAGGCACCCGCCTGTATTACCTGTGGTAGGCTGAGATATCCACGTCCTAATCCGTGGAACATGAGAGTGCGTGATCTTACATAATAGGAAAGATTTTGCGAATGGAATTAAGTTGAGGACCTTGAGATGGGGAGATTGTCATGGATTATGGAGGTGGGTCAGAGTTCAAGCAGATGTGAAGATGGTAAAAGAAGTCAGAGAGAACAAGAGAGGAGGGCGGTAGGCTGCTGGTCTTGCAGACAGAAGATGCGGACATGCACCACAGAATTGAGGAAACCTCAGAAAGGTGGAAAAGGCCAGGAAACAAACTCTCCCCTAGACGCTCCAGAGGAAGCACAGTGCTACAATAGCACCTGATCTGAGCCCTTATGAACTTCCTAACTAGAAGATAATGAATCTGTGTCGGGGCTATGTGTGTAGCCCACCGACACAATGTTTGTTTAGCATATGGAGACCCTGGGTTTTATCTCCAGCACCACAATAAAAACAAACAAAAAAAAACACTATGTTTTAAGTACTAAGTTTGTGGAAACATGAATGGCAAAACATGGCAAATGAATACTACTGTGGCACAGGCTAACTTGTATCCCCTCCAAATTTGCATGTTGAGGTCCTTAACCTCCAGTAACCTTATATGGGGACTGTACCACAGACATGGTCTTTAAAGAGGCACATAAATTAAAATGAGGTCATATGACTCCACTCCAGTAAGACTGATTTTCCTTGTAAGAAAAGGAGATTAAGACAGACTGGTACAGAGTTAACATCATGTGAGGACACAGAGAAAAGACACAAACCAAGAAGTGGCCTCAGGAAACCAAGCAGCTGACACCTTGATGTTGACCATTCAGCCTCTAGAACTGTGCAATACCCCATTTCTGTTGTTTAAATTCCCCTATGTCTTGGTTACTTTTTTCTCATTGTTGAGACAAAATACTTGATGCCCAAAATGAAGTAAGGAGAGGTTTATTTCTTACAGTTGTGGGGAGAAAAAAGTAACCAAGACAGAATTTGGTATCAGGAGTGGGGTCATTGCTGTGACTGTACCTGACCATGTGGTTCAAGAACCTTTGGGAGTGGCTTGTGGAAAGAGTTTGGAAAGGTTCGGAGATGTCGCCTGCATGCATAGAGCTGGAACAGCTTAGGCTGTTCTGTAGGGGAGATTCTGGTCAGAACTCAGGAGACCAGAAGGCTGATAGAAAGCCTGCCGATAAAGACTAGGCTCGGGAGGTTTCTGCTGGAAAGAAGGACTGCATTGGGTGCTGGACTCCACACCATGTGTGTTATGACTTGGCAGAAAGTTTGTCTGCATTTTGCTCATGTCCAGAGACTTTGCCTGAGACTGAGATTAAGGGTGATGTCCTGATTAATCTGGCAAAAGAAATTTCAAGGCAGTCAAATGTGGAGGCTGTGGCATGGCTATTGTTGGCAGCTTTCAGCCAGATTTATGTTGGAAATCAAGAGCAAAGAGCCCAGCCTGGTGATTTAAAATGTTTTGAGTTTGTTTGGAAAGCTGTGGACTGTAAAGATAAAGCTGAAATCTC
>RJWT010030089.1:0-14756 GCA_004365215.1 Cuniculus paca | reverse complement strand
GCAAATGAAACAATATTCTACAGAAAAGACACCAAAAATTCCACCAACAAACCTCTAGACTTAAGCAAATTCACCAGCATAGCTGGGTATAAAGTTAACATTCAAAAGTCAATAGCATTCCTGTATACAAACAACAAACTCACTGAGAGAGAAATTAGGGAAACCACACCCTTCACAATAACATAAAAAAAAAATACTGAGGAATCAATCTCACAAAGGAAGTAAAAGATTTATACATTGAAAATTACATTATTCTGAAAAAGAAATCAAAGAGGAATTCAGAAAGTGGAAAGGTAGCCCTTGCTCATGGATAGGAAGAACCAACACTGTGAAAATGGCCTAAGACTGTTATACAGATTTAATGCAGTCCTGATCAAAATACCATTAACATACCTCACAGAACTAGAGAAAATATTCATCTAGAACTAAATGAACTGAAATTCATCTAGAACTAGAAGAGACCTAAAACAGCAAAGGCAATTCTGGGCAACAAAGGCAAGGAAAGAGGCATCATAATCCCTGGCTTGAAATTATACTACAAAAGCTACTGTGATACAATCAGCATGGCACTGGCAAATAAACAGACCTGAGGATCAATGGAACAGAACTGAAGATACAGACACAACTGCAAACACACTCAGCCACCTTATCTTTGACAAAGGGCCAAACATGTTTACTGGAAGAAAGATAGCCTTTTAAAGAAGTGGTGCTGGAAAAACTGGCTTTCCATATGCCAAAAACTAAAACTAGACCCATACCTATCACCATGCACTAAACTAAAGTCAAGATGGATCAAAGATCTAAATATTAAGACAGAAACACTAAATCTAATGGAAGACAAAGTAGGCAGAAATCCTCAGGACTTAGGGGTAGGCAGAGAGTTCATGTACAAAAACCAAACTGCATAGCAAGTACTTCAAAGAATCAACAACTGGGATTTCATCTAATTAAAAAGTTTTTGCATATCAAAAGAAAACACCAAGGGAGTGAAAAGAAAACCCATGAATTGGGAAAAGATTTTTGCCAACTGTCCCTCAGACAAAGGACTTTCATCAAGAACATATAAAGAACTGAAAAAAAATCAGGTTCCCCAAATTCAAAGATTCAAACCAAAAATGAGCATCTGAAATGAATACACAATTCTGAGATGAAGAAATACAAATGGCAAATAAATATATGAAAAAATGTTCCACATCATTGATCATTCAAGAAATGCAAATTAAAACAATACTGAGATATCATCTCACTCCAGAAATAATGGTTACATCAAGAAATTAACCAATAAGAAATGCTGGTGGAGCTGTGGGGCAAAGGAACCCTTCTCCATTGTTGATGGGAGTGCAGACAGGTACAACCAATGTGGAAATCAGCATGGAGAATTCTCAACAAACCAGGATTAGTACTTCCATTCGACCCAGCTATTCTCTGTCTGGGTATTTTGCCAGAAGAACTAAAAACATTATACCTCAGCAATATATGTGTATCCATGTTTATAGCAGCACAATTTGTAATAGCCGGATGTTGGAGACAAATTCCCATCAACTGAGGAATGGATAAAAAAGACGTGACATTTTTATATAATGGAATACAACTGAGCCATAAAGAATGATAAAACTGAGGCTTTTAT
This sequence comes from Cuniculus paca, assembly GCA_004365215.1. Lineage (NCBI taxonomy): Eukaryota > Metazoa > Chordata > Mammalia > Rodentia > Cuniculidae > Cuniculus > Cuniculus paca. Next base: position 13,129 of record RJWT010030089.1, on the reverse strand, counting down.
AGCTAAGTGGATGCAACTAGAAACATACTCATAAGTGAAATCAGACTTGCCTGTGTAAACACTATACTGTCTCACTAGTGTAAGAAACTAAAAGAGTAAATAACACCTAAAAGTTACAACAGATATAGTAAAAGGGAAAGAAACTGCTCAAAGGGAAATTACACTGTTTGATCAATTTTGCATAACTGTATCTGGTAACCTGAGAAACTATTTTGAAGATAGCAATATTCAAAATAATAATTACTGTTAATTCTTATCATCTTGGTTTGAAAACCTATATTGCTAATTTTGTTGTTGTTGTCATTTTGCTTTTGTTTTTTATTTACTTCTTGATTTTTGGTTTTTTTCTCTTTAAAATAAAATTTGAAAATAAAAGAGGATATCAGAAAATGGAAAGATATCTGTTGGTCATGGATAGAAAGAATGAACACAGTGAAAATGATCATATTCCCAAAACTGTTATACAGATTTAATGCAATTCCAATCAGAATACCATTAGCACACCTCACAGAACTAGAGAAAACATTCCTAAAACTCATTTGGAACCAGAAGGAGATCTAGAGTAGCAAAAACAATTCTCAGCAACAAAGGCAAGGCAAGGCAAGGCAATCCCTGACTTGAAATTATACTACAAAGCTATAGTGATAAAAACAGCATGGTACTGGCAAGAAACCAAACCAAACCAAACCAACAACAACAAAAACCGACCTGAGGATCAATGGAACAGATTAGAAGATAGGAAAACAACTCCAAACACACTCAGCCAACTTATCTTTGGTAAATGGGCCAAACACATTCACTGGAAGAAAGATAACCTCTTTAATAAATGGTGCTGGATTGCCACATGCCAAAGACTAAAACTAGATCCATGCCTGTCACCATGCACTGAATTAAAATTGAAATGGATCAAAGATCTTAATATTAAAACAGAAACACTAAATCTGCTGGAAGAGAGAATAGGCAGAACTCTTGAAGACATTGGTATAGCAACGACATAATGAACAAAACCCTGATTGCATGGGAAATAACACTGAATTCACAACTTGGATCTCATTCTATTAAAAAGCTTTTGCACAGCAAAAGAAATCACCACTGTAGTGCAAAGGCTACCCACAGAGTAGAAAAAAATTTTATGCAGTTGACCCACAGACAAAGGACCTATATCTAGAACATAGAAAGAGTTGAAAAAAATCAGGGCCCCTAAATTTAAAGATGCAATTTAAAAACAGGTATCTGAGACACATACACACTTCTCAAAGGAAGAAATACAAACAGCAAATAAATATATTAAAAAATGCTCAACATCACTGGTCATTTGAGAGATGCAAATTAAAACAATGCTGAGATTCCATCTCATTCCAGAAAGACTGCTGCAGGGACTGCAAGGGCAGGGGAAAGAACCCTTCTGCACTGTTGGTGGGAGTGTAGACTGGTGTAATCACTGTGGAAATCAGTGTGGAGATTACTCAAAAAACTAGGATTGGAGGTCTCATTTGATCCAACTGTTCCCCTTCTGGGTATCTTCACAGAGGAACTGAAATATCATACCACAGCAATATATGTGTACTCATGTTTATAGCAGTACAGTTTGTCAAAGTTAAATCTTAGAATGCAAATGCCCATTATCCAAGGGATGGATAAAAAAAGATGTGTTTTTTTATACAATTGAGTACTATTCAGCCATAAAGAAGGATAAACTTAAGACATTTCTAGGTAAGTGAGTATACCTTGAGACCATGCCCCTTTTTCCTTTGTGGTACCAGGAATGAAAGAAACTCAGGACCTTGAGCTTTCCTGGCAGGCAGCTGTGCCCCTGAGCTATATCCTGGGCACTAGACCATACTCTTCAGTGAAATAAATCAGACACACATGTGTAAACATCACAATGTCTCCCAGGTTCAGAAAGTGAAAGATTAAAAAAGAATTGGAAGGTACAATAAATATAGTGAAATGGGAAGAAATTCTTCAAAAGGAAAGAGGAACTAGTGAGGATGTAGGGTAAAAGGAAAGAGAAGGGAAAAATGATATAAAAGGGCTGGGAATTTAGCTCAGCAGCATAAGCACCTGCCTGGCAAGCACAAGGTCATGAGTTCAATCCGTGGAACCCCCCCCAAAAAAGATATAAAAAGGATAAAATGAAAACAAAGCTTTATAAATAGGGAGGGGAAGAGGGGTTGAAGGGAGGGGAAGAGATTGGGGAGAAAAGAGAAATCAAAATATATCACATACAGGTACAAATTTCTTAAGATGAATATGATATTTATGTATATTTAAATTATACCAACCAATGAATATGATATTTATGTATATTTAAATTGTAATTGTATGTATATTTAATTTATGTATATTAAAATTGTACCAACAAAGTTAGTTTAAAAAAAAAACACTAAAGTCAGGAAAATAAATTGCCACTAACTTTTTTTTTTAAAACAAGGTCTCACTGGCTGTGTAGCCTAGATTGGCCTTAAACTTACAACAATCTTCCTGTCTCAGCCTCCCTAATATGGGTACTACAGGCCTGTGCCATCACACCCAGTTCTAACTTGCTGAGCTAAGAATCCTTAACTATCAGCAGGAAGCTATAACCTCTGTTCTTAAATATTTCCTGTGGTATTTGTTATAAAATGACATTTTTATGCCTTACAGGAGTCCTGACATTATCAAAAAAGACACTGCTTATTTCTCACCATGTTCTCAAATACTGACAATTTATGACATGAAATAAAAATCACTAAAATTTTTAGTTTCAATATAAATGTTTAATATATTTCTCATTCGTTTAAAAATAGCTCGCTACAGTTGCCTATTGAGTAAAGCAGTCCATATTCAATAGGACTACAAGGAATAATATTTATGCAATTATATGGCTGTTGACAAACTGAGAACAACAGGCTCAGCTAAATTTTTTATTCTCATTTTCCAGAGAATTTTCTTTTTTAGCATTTTACAAGGATCATTTTTCTTAAATAATTTGAATTAAAATACTTTTATCCAAAATGAACATGACTTTTTAAAAGTAAATTGGTATTGTTGTAATAAAGCTACCTTAAACATCAAGTTTAATATTTTACTCTGGTTACTTCATAATTGAAAGGTAAATATACTTTTAAATTACAACTAGAGTAACAACTAGAAAATTTAAACTTTTGCCATCCTGAAATATTGCAAGAATTTATCATGTCGTGTTGGCCAAGACTTTAAACTCCTTTCTAGTAAAAGCCCATAAACTCAGGCAATTTCCATGAGTTTTAAAAAAAATCTGTAAGTTCATTATTCATACCCAATAAAAGTCTTGCATGAAATAAATTGTGGTTCATGTTCTAGAGCACATATACATCACAGATTGGTCTCTCTTATGTAAAAATCTTATTAAAGCTTATGTTTTAAAACACCCAACAGACCAGATGCTGGTAGGTTTCAAGGTTACTTAACCTACTGTAATGTTTGCTTGTCTAGTTTGTCAACTTGATCGATGTGGGGATTTAGTGGTGCACATTTCCGGTGTGTTCGGTGGGTCGTGAAAGAGTGAGTGGCCTTGGGGTCTATGTCTGGTCCCTGGCCCTTTCTTCTCCTGCTGTGCTTCCTGGGCACCATGAACTAAGTATCCCTGTCTGCTACACCCATTGGTTCTGATGTTCCTGCCTTGATGTTCCTGGCCAGCTGACCATGGACTGAATCTTCTGAAACCTGGAGCACATTATACCTTTCCTGACTGAGATATTCTCTGCCTCTTAAACTGCAGCAGCTTGAAGCAATTTTCTCATTCTCACATGACTTCTGCCTACCAAGGTGTTACCTCCAAAAGTTTCTTTCAGAGAAGTGTCAGATAGTCATGCTTAGCAAGAGAGCCTCGTGTGCTATACCTTGCTCATCTTAAATCTGTAACATTGTCGGTGTCCATGGGTTTCAGTGGATGTTAACTGAGGTTGTAGCAGGATCATACAGAACTCCATTTGCTTTTTTTCTGGATACTTCCTGTAGTGAGGAACTGGCATAGCAGTAATAGCCAGAGGTGATATGAAAGAATAGAAACAAAGGCTTTGAGATTCAGTCAGATCTCAACATAGCAAGTTATTTTTTTCCATTGGTCCAAGAGTTCTTCATCTATGAATTATAGATAGTATCTAGTTTTTTGTAAAACACTTTTAAAAACTAGGGCTAGATTAAAGTTTTTTGCATAAGGTTCACTTATCTATCTAGAACCTATCTGTTCATCCATCTAGTGTTCATTATGTATTAAGTCAGTCAGTGAGTTGAGTAAACCTGGGATTGTCAAAATGTTGAACAAAGAAAGGCAGCTGTTTATTACTGTGATACAGCACTTCACTGGTCTCTCAATTTAAACCTCAGTGTCTTGAGTTCCAACCCAGGAATTCTGAATCTGCGTGCCTCGCGAGTACTCACGGTGGTCCTTAAGAATATGATCCAGGGACCGTAATTTGAGAAATAACTGCTGTGTAATATATAATCAATTCTATAGATATAATCTTGATTATTCTTTCAGAAGATTTTTTTAAAAGCAGATATTATTCTCAAGATATTAGCTTAGTATTAGCTGTTAGTATAAATGTTTACTATTCTTAACTATACAGGCTTAAACTTTGACATGACAGAAAATAAGCATTAATAGTTTTGAATAGTAATTTAAAGATTATTTTTCTCTTTCCAAAAACGCTGCTTTTAATTTTTGTGTGTGCGAGACTTTTTGTAGAATTTAATGAAAGCTTTAAATTCATGCTATGCAGGCATGACCTTTACAGTTACAAAAGCTTCCTGGGCCTCATTCATACACTGCCAAGGAAAGGTAAGCCTCAAGTTCAAAGCACCTGGGCTAAAGAATTAGGTATTAACCATTTGAAGTTTAGAGAAAGGTTTCTGCATTCTTTAGGTATTACATATCTAAAATATGGTTATTGTATATCACAAAAATGTGACCTTTCTACATCTATTTATTACTTGTCAAGTAGCCTTGATTGCTTATTCTATCAAAGGGTCAAAAAGAATAGTTTTTTACAGAACAGAATTGCAGCATTCTAATAAGGCAGCTATGAAAATAACACAAGTTCCAACTTTGGGTAACAAGGAATTTAGTGAACACATACGATAAAAACTTAGAAAGCTACAGATATTACTACAAGTGTTGGCATAACAGATATGTTTTACCTTTCTTAATAAACCTAAGCCATGCAAAAAATATGTAAGGGAATATACATCTTCCCTTTTGCTTTCATACCCCTGAGACTGAAATACTTCAGTTATCCAATTTTCTTTCTTTTTTTTTTTTTCTTTTTTGTGTCACCAGGGATTGAACTCATGACCTTGCACTTGCCAGGCAGGTGCTTAGGCCACTGAGCTAGATCCCCAGCCCCTATCCAATTTTCTTAAGAAAGAGACAAATATCTTTCTATTGTGCTGGAAGACCTTGTATTACCTTACCTGTCCACCCTCTAAACTGTGTTCCTCTCCTCTGCTCTCCTGTAATACTGGCTTTCTGTAATTCCTTCTTACAAGCTATGTTCTTACACCCATAGGGCCTTTGCATGTGCTTTTTTTCTGCCTAGAATGTTCTTTTCCACTCTCTACCTAGTTAATTATCACTTCTCCATCAGTAACAGTTCAATTATCCTTTCTGGCAAATTCAGTTTCTGAATGTCTCCTTTATAGCCTTTGTCATGATTCTAAATTGGCATTTAATTGTGTGATTATTTGATTAAGAGCTTATCTCTAAGGGCCGGGGATCTAGCTCAGCGGCCTAAGCGCCTGCCTGGCAAGCGCAAGGTCATGAGTTCAATCCCTGGTGCCAAAAAAAAAAAAAAAAAGAGCTTATCTCTATAGACCAAACTTCATGAAGACAGGAATTATAAGTGCTTTTAACCAAATCATCAGGAAGTAGCGTACTATGAGTATTAACTGGATGGAAGGAGGGAAAAAGAATGCATGAATAAATGAATCATATTATGGATCATATATGTATCAACCTCGCATCTAAAATAAGAAGAAACCCAGTAACTATCTACATAAATATCTAGGAATGTCTTTGGACCTCAGTTTTATGTGCATAAAAGGAGTATTGAACTAAATAACACTGGGTTTTCTTTGTTTTAAAAATTAAAAAATGACCCACCAATGCAAATGCCCATAAGCTGATGAAGGAATTAATAACACATAGTACATCCATTCAATGGACTATTACTCCACCATAGAAAAAAAATGAAATGCTGATACTATGACAGTATCTGACTTTCAACTGAGTGAAAGAAACCCCTCATAAAAAACTATATATCATACGCTCATAATAATAATAACAGTAAGAATTAAAATGAGGAAAGGAGATTTAGGGAAGGAGGGAGGGAGGTGGGTGGAAAGGGGAATGATATTAAAAAAGAGTCAAGTGGCAGACCATGCAGGGCCCAGGAAAAGAGAAGCCAGTCCACCATCCCCATGAGTTAGCAGAGGCCATGCTGGGTCTGGGAGGAGCACTCCAGGAACCTAGTTTGATCTTCCCATAAGCCATGCAAACAGGTCAGGGCCCAGGAAGAGAGAAGCCAGATTGCCTTTCCCACAAGCCACCCAGCACATGGGCTGAGAATCAAGACACACCCCCCACCCCAAACCCACCCCCGCCCCACCCCAGAAGCAACCAGCTGATTGAGAGGACAGGCTGAGGTGATAGCAACCAAAGTACAAAGCCAACTAAATGCTTTGTTTGATTGACTTTGCAGGACTAAGACCAGTAGTCTGAGCATCTATTAGGAGGATGACTGTATGCAATATGGCAAATACGGGGGATTTCTCTTGGTCTTGTTTTTGAAATCCAATATCATTCTCACTGCTTTGTTTTGTTCTGATTTATTGCTTTGTTTTATTCAACACTCTGTTTTGATTGGTTTCATTCTGCTTTGTTTTGTTTTATTTTACTATATCTGAGGAAATGGACAACTATTGTGAAGATACCAAGATATATTATGGTAGCCGCTGTTGATGATCTATTGTCCTGTTTTGAAGTTCTGTACCACTTTCATTGCTTTGTTTTGATTGGCTTTATTCTGTTTTGTATTGTTGGGTTTTATTCTCCTTTAAAAAAAAAAACACCTAGAAAAAAAGAGTCAAGCTGTGTTACGTACGTGTACCTATTGCCTGAGATGAATGTAAACTTCGTGTACCGTAAACACGCAGTGATAAAATGAAAAAGACTATGCATTATTTATACAACATGCCCACAAATTCACAGAGCTACACGGTAGGTTAGCGCGCTTCCAGGGAAGAGGTGAACTAGAAGCCGAGTGACTGAGAATGGATAGGGTTTCTTTTGGAGGCACTGAAAATACCCTACAATTAGATAGTGAAGATAACTGAGTAACTACAGATGAACTAAAAACCACTGAATTGCAAAATTTAAAAGGATGAATTGGGCCAGGGAGATGGTTCAGTGACACAAACACCCGCCTAGCAAGCATGAGGTTGTGAATTCGATCCCCAGTACGAAAAAAAAATAAAAGGATGAATCTGTTATGTGAAGTACATCTCAAGATAGTTGCTACTGATAAAAAGCAAACCAATGATCCAGTGACAAATGTCAATTCATGATCTTAATGCTGAAACCTAAACTTAATCCATTAAATACTGATTTTTAAGAGAGATTTAAGTTACTTTTCAGAGATATTTAAATCCAAGCAATGGGAAACAATTTTTATCATGGAACAAAAGATTAAGGATATCCTGAATAGTTCTTCCTTTGCTTATGTGTATCAGACAATGAATTATACCCTGTCTACGTAGGCCCTGTTAAAAAACACATAAAACACTCTCCCTCACATCAAAAAGCTTGTGTAATCGTACCTGCGATGGTGAGCAAGTAGAACAAAGCATACAGAGAGGGGAGAGAAGACACAGAAACAAAGGAAAGATTATGGTCAATTTCTGTTACTCCAGAGATCATATTTAAGATAAACTTTGCAAAGTTCCATGTGATTTGGGATAGGGGTGGCAGAACAGGAAACTGAAGGACAACAGAAGCAAAAGAGTAAAGGATTGGGGAAATAAGGCTAGAAATCTATGTTGGGATGATATAACAGAGGGCTAAGAATCCTATATGGGGAAATGTATATTTATTTCTGTAGTAACAAGAACTTTTGGGTCACTGTAAGATAAGATACAATCAGTCATGCTTTACAAAAAATAATTTTGAAGTGAAAGGCTAACTACATCACATATATGTGGAACGAGAATCTTGGGATAAACCAACAGGCATGGGAGAGACCATTTATGGAGTGGTAGAATAAGGAAAGGTCATCAAAGACAATAATGAAGAAACAAGACAAGTCCACTACTGTAGAATCTAATGAAAAGGAGATTTTGAGGGGAAATGTGGTCACAAACAGTATCTTTTTAGAAATGTGCAGTTAGTCTTTGTTTTTGATATTTCACAATTTGCCCAAGGTTACAAAACCACAAGCCAAAATAAATTTTCTCCTTCTTTTAAAGTTGTTTATCTCTGGTATTTTTCACAGCATCTGCAAATTAACACAGATAGGAAACAGATCTAGTAAAGTACTAAGGAGACAATAGAATAGATTAAAAATAAAGAAATAAATGCAGTAGACATGCAAGAGTTTGAACAGGAAAAGGAGTATCAAAATGGTAGATAGAAATAAGAATTTCAGCTTTGAGAAATAAACTTTTGGCTAGGGACCCTCAGAATGAGGATTCTGAGGTAAAAAAGTGCCAGATTGGGCAAGATCCAGGAACAATACCCACACACTGAGTAAGTTTGTAATAGAATTTTAAATTGTGGACTTTTGAGATGGAGGGAAGGGAATAATTTATCATTTTTCAAAATCCACACTGGGCTGATCCCAGGCTAAAAAAATTTTTTTATCATCTCTTCAATCATCTTAGTCTACAAACAATGAAACAGCTGTTTCTTCTTTGTATTTGAGTATATATTTCAAAATACTTAAAGAAAAAAGTTAAATATTCACAAGTCTCCAACTTTTGAAAATGTTGCAGATGTTAAGCTATATCCAATAGTTTCTCACTTTTATTTCAAGGTAGAATGCCAGCTACTTACAAATGTCCCTAAGGGATATATATTGTAACATAGAGATATGGTAAGTGGACAAGTTTTCCTGTTATTCGCTTATAGCAATTGTAGATACTATTACTAATCATGAAAAATACAACAATTTCAAAGTATATTTAAGGTTAATAAATATTTCTGCTGAAGATTTACAGGAAAAAATCAAATGATATACTTAATATCATTAATGCTATTAATTTACTGTTGCATCTTCTTAAAACACGAATATTAGATCTTTCCCACATCTCTTGAGTTAGCATTTGACATTTAGCTGTTATTGTTTCTGTAGTGACAACTTAATTATGCAGTTACCCAGTTCCAAAAGGAAAGACACTCATAGATGCAAAGTCAAATGACTCATAGACATGATCTCAACTATAAAATGTCATTTTTTTTTCAAAATGATGTCATTGAAACAAAAAAAGGCTTGTGCAGGCTATTCTAAAGTTTCTCTAAGTGCCCAGCTTAATAGAGATAGATGATAATCAACTAGTTTCTAACCAGGCTGGGCCCACCAGATGCAAGTACCATATTTTTAGCTCTAATTTCCTCATCCTTTCTTATATGTTAAAACCAAGGGATACAATCTGTCCTTTTTCGGCTTTTGAAAATTTAAAATGCATAGTCTTACCTGGAAGTTCTACATTTCTTTTATATTTGTACCCATAAATTCACACACACACACACACACACACCCCCACACACACATACACACACATGTACACAGAGCCTTCAGGTAATTTTCTGAAAAGACCAGAAAACAAAAAGACAGAACAATTTACTACTAATAGCTCGCTTTGGTGGTGCTGGTCAAATCAAGTGGATGCTCCCTTAGAGAAAAGACTTGATATATAATTTTGAAAGAAGAAGGGAAATTCACAAGTTTGGAAAATGTCTTTTCTACTGAATTCTTTTTTTTAATGCATGGTTTCTTTGATATGAAAAACTCAAAGTATAAATAAAAGAGCAAAGTAAAAGATGATAGGAAGCAGGGAAGTAGACCTTTTGCAGATGGCAAAGGGATCTAGGGATGGAAATAGAAGGGATGGAGGGGAGGGGAGGGGAAGTCAAAAGGACTAAGGTGCGGTGCGACATGTACATGCACCAACTCCCACGAGGAATGTGTTCATTATGTACCGCCAACATGTACTAATAAAAATTTAAAGAGTAAAAAAAGCGCCGAGCAGGTGGCTGAGCAGTAGAGCACTTGGCTGGCAAGCACAAGGCCCTGAATTCCATCGCCAACATCCCTGCCCCACTCTCGGGTGTGAGAAGACCCAAGCTGGCCAGGCACGTACGGTGCTTGGCATAAACACACGCACAGCAGGAGCCCATCTCTGGTTCTCCAGTAGAGTGCTTAAAAATGCCACCTATTACCAAGCTCGATGTGGTGCCATACAGCTGTAACCCCAGCACTTGGGAGGCTGAGGTGGGAGGATCGCCATGAGTTCGAGGCCAGTCTGGGTTACACAGCAAGTTCAAGGTCAGCTAGGACTAGAGAGTCAGAACTTGTCTCAAAAATAACAAACCAGAAAAAGCAGGAGACAAGCAGCATACAGTTTGGAATCCCGCTGGGGTCTGCACATAGACACCTCACAAGCGCTGAGTTTACCTGGCCTATGTCATCTTTCTTTGAGACTGAGACCCCGAGAGACCAGTGACTAATATCTAGGATTTTGGGGGTGTCCAGTGGCCAGCTTTGACATCATCCAGTTGCAGATCTGCTGGAGCAACACCTCGAAGACACCAGTCACTGTCCTAACCCTGCAGCAACCTAGTATTTCAGTAAAGCAGAGCCTCACAGACCACCCCGTGGTGAGGTCACTCCCCAGGCAGGATCAGTCACCCAGGATAGGCTGCCCCCCAAAGTAGGCGCTGTCACGTCACGAGGGGAACAGACCTCAAGCCATGACAGCTCCCCCAGAACCTCGGCACGGCATAAAAGTCCTGAGACCCCAACTGCCCAGGCTGCTCCTTATGCCGAACACCCACCATCCTTGCTTTTCCTGTGAAATTCCAAAGTGTCTGTCAGCCCCTGAACAGATCCTGAACACCTTTATCTGTCCTTCTCAGTGTGAGAAGTGTTGGTGTGAGATCAAATCCTCTCCTTCCAGCTGGGGTTTTTGTCCTAAAACTCAGTGTTATGGTTTATGTCTAGATGTCCCCCTGAAAGGCTCGTGCAGTCAGAGGTGGGGCTTTTCAGAGGTGGCTGGATCTAGGGTGTGAGGCTGGGATTGATTCACTGTGATGTTAGGATAAGGATGTGAGTGCAACTGCCCTCAGGGCAGGCAGCCTGAGTAAAAATATAAGGGACAGAAAGAGGACTAACGTGACCCTGGTGGCTTACAACTCTGCTGTGAACTGTTTCTGTCCTACCACACAACCCTGCCATGGAGCCAGTCAACGATGAGCTGAAACCTCTACAAACTGTGAACCAAATAAACCTCTCCTCCTTTAACTTTGCGAGTTGGTCTGTCTCAGCAATGAGAAAAAGTAAGAGAAAAAGGAGTGCTTGTCACAGTTGGGGATCCAAATGTTTATTTATTCAGATATGATCTCACTGGCTTTGAGCTTAGTATGCAGCCCAGGTTGGCCTCAAACGCTCTGGTGATCCTCCTGCATCAGCCTTGCTAGTGCTAGGATTATGGGAGAGAGAAACCATGCCTGGTTTGGGGACAAATATTTTAAAAACTCAGAGTCTTACATGAACAGGGTTCTACTCCTCCCACTTTCATGCCTAAATTCCAACACCTCTTTAGTCTGTTCCTTCTGGCAGCCCCACTGACAATTCCTGCAGCCCTCCCAGACTTCATCTCACACACTGCGCATTTTATTTTTTCATCTTCCTTCTCATAGATCTCATAGATCGAGAGCTCCACAGTGGCTGGGGTACAGTCACACGTCAATAAATTCTACTTAAACTTATTAATGGCACTCAGGAGGATCTGAAGGAAAGCAGCCACTTAGGGTTGCTACTTGGCCGTGAAGAACCGGATCCACCACCCAAGATCAGGTTCCCAGGCTTGCCTTTGGCCCTCGGGTGAATTCTGTCAGATCCTGGTTGTCACTTCTGAGTCTCAGAGCCCCTTCTCCCCTCACTTCCTGCAGATCCACTGAGCTCTTTGTCAGAACATGAACACGGTCACTCACCAAGGGACCACTTAAAATAATCATCCACTTGAACATCCACCCATCCATCCATCCATCCATCCATCCCCTGGTTAATGCTAGCTCTTAGCCATTTTCGAAAGATCAAGGTTTTTGCTTTTTAACTGATTGCCATGTGACTCTCAAAAGATGTTACTATCTGGCAATGGAACACAAATTAGATACCACTGGACTGCGTATTTAAATCTCAAGTCCTGCAAGAGATGTAGGATTAAGAGAAGGAAAGCAATGTGGGAGAAATACTCAATTAACATACGATTTAGGGAAATGAATAATCGTTAGTGTCATTGGAAAGAGGAAAACCGCAAGGATGAGGACACATTATTTGCCTTCATGGAATTATTTGTGTATTATCATAATTATCAAGAATCCAGGAAAAAATGATCAAGTCCTGGAATAGCTTTACAAAAATTGCCTTTTATGTGGTACTGGGGATGGAAAGCTGGTCTTTCACACTAAGCGACATCCCTAACCCTCTTTTATTTCTGAGACAGGGGTTGTTAATCCTTATGTTGCCCGGGCTGGCTCAACCTGGTGATCCTCCTGCCTCGGCCTCCTCCAAGAGTGCTGGGATTATCCACATGCACCACCACACTTGGCTAAAAACAGCCTTTCAAAGGAGTAAGTTGAAAAGACATACTGTGACAAAATAGAGGTTGACTTATGTCAAACAAAATTTGTGAAGAAATTACTCTCAGTATACCCTAGCAAATGAGTTCATTCCTTTTTCTTCGAATGAACATACAGGTGTAATTATAATACAGACGTTTCTATTTAAAGATTTAATACGCTTATTTTCAAAACATTCTATCTTATTTTTTTCAATTTGATCTGTGTTTGAGGAAGACTCACATTAAAGGTTCCCTTTTGTGGTACTAATTA
>RJWT010030088.1:0-14757 GCA_004365215.1 Cuniculus paca | reverse complement strand
TACAAAAATATTTTAATTCCAAAAGTCATATAATTACAATATTTCATATGTATCTCTTAACTGGTAGAATATTTCTTTAATTATAATCAGCATACTACTCTTTCTTCACTGAAAACACAAACTATTTTGTAGGATAGTAACTTCCTTTTGAGTCATTCTTGACCAACTTTTACATATTTGCTACCAAAATTTCTCTCTCTCTCTCTTTTTTTCTACATGATTTACTGTTGGGATTCTTCAAACTCCCTGCTGAAGTCTTTATCTTCTAATTGTGTTTTTAATTTCATTTTTTTGTAGATATCATTTAAGGTCATACTTGTGTCATTTTATTTAATAAGTGATATTTACAGTATCCCCTCTTTGTTTCTCTTTATTCTCCTCCTATTTTCCTCTGGATAGAAATAATTTTCTTCTGTTGGTGTAACTGGCTTCCTTCCACCTAAGACATATGTTCCTGGGTGTACACTTACTGATTTCTTGTACTTGTCAATACCCTTACAGTAGAATAAGAATTGAGTGCTTGCATTTCTCTTTGTTCCCTGTCCCCTGTGACAGGATCTTAGGGACACTGTCTCCTAAAGGGATAAACTAGAATCTTACTCAACTTACCCTGTTGGAAGAGATACCACAAAACATTTCTTTATGCAGTTTAATTTCTCTTGGTGAGATTAAATGGTAAGCAAAGACGAATTGTTTAAACATGTGGGGTTTGGAGTTCTGTCTTAGATTTCCCAGATAGAGATCTACATCATAAAAATCTTAAATAAATTTCTACATACTGAAATGCATTAATATTTTATTTTTGTTAGTTAAATTTATATACTTTCTATATAAAATGCTGCTATATAAATGTTTATAATTTTAATAAATATTAAATGTCTAATAGATGCTTTTTTTTTCTTGCTTTTGGTTTTGTACAGTCACAAAGAAAGGAAAGAGAGCCAAGTTTCACTAATAGCTAGAAATGTTTCTTTTGCAGAAGCAAGATCAGAAAAGCTGATTTCTGCTTATTAGCTATCAAGTTACATACAACATCCCAGGTTCAAATTAAAATTAAAACTCTCATGAATCAATATTTTGTTTTTTAAAATTACACAATTCACCTTTAAAAAGCACATCTTAATATTTCTACCAACAACTAGAATTCTTCAGCTATTTAATAAGTAAAATATGTAAATATAATATGTAAAATATACAATTTGCCAAATTCAACCCCATTCTTGAGACATCATGAGTATAACAGAGAGCGGATACTGAAATAGTTGTTTGCTCTCATGCAGCAGAGGGATTTAGAGGTCTAGTGGAATATCCTTTCAAGAAGTTTCCATATAAGACATATGCACATTCAAGCATGAAAATACTATGGCAGAAACAAGACAGATATTGAATAGTTTCATCCAAAGTCTTCCTGTTAGAGAAATGCACCCAAGCTGACTGGAGTCCAGCTCTTCAAAGCCTCCTCAAAGGCCTCTTGCGCTCGGGATCCCCACTGGAGTCCCGGCCACCCCTCGCCTGTGTGAAAGCGCGTTTGCAGCACTGGTGCACCTGGACGGAAGGCTTGAGAAGACCCACAGTGCCAGTTTGTTGTAACCGTTTTCCTTACAACAGACAAACACTCACAATGAAAATAGACCTTCATCAACTCTCCAATTCGATCTTTAAAAAGGCCCATTGGTGAAATTTTCTTCTTACTAACTTCTTAGGTAATAAATCACAGTAGTTTTAGAGGAAAACTCTTTTGTCTCTTTTGGTCATTTTGAACCATAGGTCTTCTTAGTGACTACAAATTGAACTATATATTGAGAATAAAGGTTTAGTCTTGAAAATACTCAGTTTCCATAAGAATTGAGTTGTTTTACATACATGTACCAACTCCCCACAACACACTTCATTATGTACTAGAAACATGTACTAGTAAAAATAAATAGACCAAACATTCAGTTTCCGGCCCTAGAAATAAAGCCTTCAACTCGGAGCTCTTTGATAGCTCAGCTCTATCTCACTGGGACACAGAGTTGTTGCTGATTACTTTACAGCATGACTTAGGCTAATTTAGGGCCCACCCAAGGCGGCCTCACTTTGCGCATACGTCCACTCCATTCCCCAACACAATGTTTCTCCATCCAGGAACTAGTGACCCAAATTAATCCCAATTTTTGTTTTTCCTGAGCACAAAACCCATAAATCAAACTGCCCACCAGGCAAACACCTCAGACTCAGAAAGCTCCCTGCTGACACCATGGTCTCCAGCCCCTGTGTCCCCCTATCCTGCCTGTACCTCCTGGTGGCAGCACTGTCACTGGAGGCAGGGCATGGATATGCATGCACTGTGTTCTGCATTACGTGCCTGTTTCACCGGTGAGCACAAGCAGATCTTATTATGCCATCGCTCTTCTGATCTACAGACTGAATCATTTAGTCTGAACCAGGTTTTAAAATCAGACCCTTCCCTCTTTGTCCAGAATTGTCTCATTTCCATGCATGAAGAAAATGCAGTAATTCCCACCTTAACATTGCCTGTGAGTACTTGGAAATGTTTATAAAAGAGAAACTACAACTACATAAATCACCCAGGAGAGTCAAAGTTTTTGTTTGTTTTTCAGTAGTAAAAATAACCTGAAAGAAAGAACTACAATTATAAGATAATCAAATAATTGAAGATAATTGCCCAGTGGTAATCTGTTTCAATATATTAAAAGCTTAGAGGGATATGGCCCGTGAAACAACCCTCTTCCTGGTTCTAAATGAGAATTTCCTATGTGGTAAATTGGTTTCATCTTTTTTCCTTATGCAGGTTTATGTACTTTGAAATCAGCACTCTCTGGATGTGCTAACTTACATGGTTAGAATATATATTAAAACACACTAGACTGTTACCAGCAGGGATCATTAGACTTGAGACCTCAAAGGCAAAGACCGGTGAGCTGTGTTGGCCTCGCCCTGCACATAACAGAAATTTTATAGGGAATTTAAAGCAGGAATGGGTATAGAATCTCCCTCAGAAAACAATGACTTGTGCAACAATTTACAGACATTTAGTGCTGGGAACACACTTAGTAAGGTGTAAATATTTCTTTTCACCCTTCAGGTCACATAAAGAGCATGAGTTGGTTTATAAATCTGATGTGTCAGCTGCAAAGAAGAAACGATATTTTAAACACCAGCATTTAGTGGGAGAAAGGAGAACGGCCCAGCCCAGCCACTCAGAACCTTTGACGGCTGAGGGTGCAGCTCCCCATCCCAGGTGCCCCAGGGATGGCCAGGTCCACGGGGGAGGGCTGTCCCAGCTCGGGACCCCCAGGGCAGCCATGGTCCTCACTGACACGGTTTTAAGTGCCTGGAGTCTGACAGAAAGCCTGCTCTCTACACACAACTGGAACAAGAAGGCTGCTCCAGCCTTCAGTACAGTGGCTGATCATCTCACATTCCCTTTTCCAAGTGTGCATGTGTGTGTGTTTTTGGCACTGGGAATTGAACCAAAAGCTTTCAAACTAAGATATAACCTGGGCCTTTTTTTATTTTAATTTTTTATTTTGAAGTTGGGCCATGGTGGTGTACTTCTTTAGTCCCAGCACTCAGTGGGCTGAGGCAGGAGGATTGCCAAGAGTTCAAGATTAGCCTGGGCTACATTGTGAGTTCAAGGACAGTCTGGAATACAGTGAGAACTTGTCTCAAAAAATCAATCGATCAATCAGTATTTGAGACAGGCTCTTGCTCTGACTCTAAGTTGCCCAGCCTGGGCTGGAACCTGTCATCTGCCTCCCTCAGTCTCCCAGAATGTTGGGATATATTTAAATTGTAACCCAATATCCAACTTTGTCAGATTTTGTACTTTAGTATATTGATTTTATACTTTTGAGGAAATAAATTACTGAAACAGCTGCAACTCTGTGTCTTTATTCTCTGTTTTGTTCTTGAAGGAAAATGTATTTCTGATTTAGTGCGCAACTTCTATAGAAGTGTTTTCATGCATTTCATACTTACACAAGAACATATCTGTCCCAAGGAGTGTCTTTTGTTTCTTTAAATTTGATATATCCAGAAAAATTCTCTATGCATTCTTATACTTCTTGGTTTTGTTCCTTTAAAGTTGTGTTTCTGAGATATTTGTAATGCAGATCTGTGGAGCCATTTCTATTTTCATTTACACTTGTATGTGCTTTTGGTGATTAGTTATCTTACGCATTCTATATTTCTTGAACATACAGATAGTTCTTTTATAGACTTTTCTATTATAATTAGTCTTGCAATGCATTTTTGCAGGAGTAGGGAAGATTCTCCAGGATATTAAAGCTGGGTCTTGGGATCTGTACATTTCTGACTTTATCCTCTGTAGGATCTGCATATGAGCTTCTAAAATAAACTTCAGCTGAACTCTTTGCAAGTTTTCCTCTATTATTATTATTTTTTTCTTTTTTTTGAGACAGAGTCTTGCTATGTAGCCCAGACTGGCCTTGAACTCACAGCAATCCTCCTGCCTCTGCCCCCAGAGTGCTGGGATTACAGTCCTGTGTCACTATGCCCTGTTCCTTGGTTATTAATCCTGTGTTTACAGTAACAATTTGAACCTGATCTTGGACCAGACTTCAGTTATTGGTAGAAAGTTTTCCTCCCACCCCATTGGTACATCAAAATACTGATCTCCAAGGTAATAAGACAGGAAGTGGGGCCTTGGAGAGGCAACTCAGTCCTGAATGGGCAGCCCAGTGAAGGGGAGCCTGCCCCTTCCATCACAGGAGACACAGGAGGACAGCCAGCAGTGCCCCCTCCAGACCCAGAGTTGCCCCTTAGCTCAAGCGAGGGCATCCCTGCCTTGGATGTGCAAGGAGCACATTTCTGTCATCTAGAAGCTGTCCGGTCATGGTATTTGTTATGACAGACCAGATGGGCTAAAGGAAGTGTCTTATATAATGCTATTTGTTCTGCTCAAGATCACATTAAATTTACAGTTGAAGTTTATCACCGCAATCAGAAAATTTGTGATTTCTCTATTTTTTTTCTTGTTATCTCTCAACACAATATTTGCTTATGTTATTTGAGCATCACATACAGGCAAATAATAATATCTGTTTGAAAATATAAAATTCATATGTGTGTACCAGATTAGAAATAAATACAATGTTCTCTACAAGAAAGTCAAGAAACATCTTCATAAAATAAACATTAAAACCACAGTTATATCTTTTTTATTTTAAAGAGAATATAAGAAGATATGGTATTTTTATACAATGGAAAGCTATTCAGCTATAAAGGATAATCATAAGGCTCTTGTAGGTAAATGGATGCAACTTGAGATCGTGCTAGTGGATGAAATCGTTCGGACCCAAATGGGTGAACATGGTGTTATCTTCCTAGTATAAAAACTGAAGGAGGGAGTGGGAACTAAAACGCACAACAGATACTGTGAAAGTGAAAGGGGAGGAAACATCTAAAAAGGGAAGGTGGCAGCTGTTGTTAATTACCTATTATCTTGTTTTGAAGTCCTGTATCATTTTCATTGTTTTGTTTGATTCTATTATGTCTGATGGCATGGGCAACTATTTTGAAGATAACAAGATATAATACGGTAGCCATTGTTGATTTCCTCTTATCTTATTTTGAAATTCTACATCACCTTCATTGTTTTGTTTTGATTGGTTTTATTCAGTTCTGTTTTGGTTGATTGTGTTATGTCTGATGGTATGGACGCTATTTTGAACACATCTATTTCTTTAGTGTGTGTGTGTATGTTTGTGTGCATATACATATATATATATAGAGAGAGAGAGAGATCACCATAGATATATATTTGGTTGATTATTCTAAAATTTTACATATCAGATGTCAGTTGGAAACCTAAAAAAATGTAGTTATTTGTGATAATGATGCTTACCTTAAGAAAAAGAAACAAAAAAAGCAATTTTGTCTCAGTCCACCAAAATCTAAATTAAAATGCATTAAAGCTTAATTATATAATTATATCAAATTGAAGATATTCATTTCTTTAGAAAATAAAATTATTGCATACTAATAGTATAAAATATACCTTCTGAAGTTTTTCAGGAAATATTTTCTTTTATACTTTTTATACTTTATTTAGTTCAATCTATGTATTAAATTTGTCTATCATTATTTGGAGTTAAAAATACAAAATCTGCACACAAATCAACACTCAGTTTATAATCATAGAATATTAAAGTTTGTGTTTTATTATAATAAAATCAAAATATACATTTAACAATTTTAATTATTTTATTCTACAAGACTACAATTCTTTTAAAATAGCAAAACTATAAATTCAAAAATGATTGCTAACCACTCACAATATTAGGATTAAATTACGTGATTAATTATGGCTTCTGACAGATTTTTGCCCTTTCCCTCCCCCCAAAAAATCACCTACATCAAACCTTCCATAAATACTTTATACTACAAAATATTTGCATGAGAGGTATAAATCATGTGCATGCTCCTGTCCGCCCTTTCCACGTGTAGAAACTGGGACTTTTAGAATTTAGCTCTTTAACCTCATATGTAAACTGAACTATTTAAATATTGTTATCACACTGATAAAAATATACCTTTCTATAAAAAAGCATTTCAAATACTTTTTTTTCTAAAGTACCCAAGATTAATCAATTGGAGCATATTGTCTAAGATAAATGTGGCATTCTTAAAAGAAGGGATGTCAGTTTTGATTTACATTTGTCTTAATTACATACATGAAATATATTAAACTTCAACAAATATCATGGTTTAATGAATGGTCTTGCTTCACTTTATTATTTTGTAGAGATATGAATGATACCAAGTTGCTGTTGGAAGTTCAGTTTTGGTAATTTTGAAAAGTAGGCACTTTGTTAACTAATGTATCTTTTAGTTCAGTCCACACAATTCAACAGAATAAAACATAATACCCTGTGAAGAACCAAATACAGATCAAAGAGTAATTCAAAAGTAAAACCATTTTTGCCGGCATGTTATAAATGAGCATTATTTAATCAACAAAATGATGAGACTGAATTACACTTCTACTACTGCTGTGGCTTTTGCAAATCACCAAATATTTCCACAACTGTTTTATATTTAAGTAATTGATGGATGTTTTGAAATTTTTGTTCAATCATGTGAACATAATGTTTTGAGCTTTTTAGGAAAGGAAAACTTTTGCATAAAGTAAACTATCCATTTCTAAAGAAACCTTCAAATTCCCAATAAATCGGATGTAAATGAATGCAGACAGGCAGGATCCTGTTGAGTGGCGTAAGTCTCTGGAATGCTATGTAGGGAAGCACAAAGGAAGACAAAGGCACGCGCTAAAGATGAAATTACAACACCAGGGCATTTGAAAACCCTCTTCTCAGAGAGCTGAT
Organism: Cuniculus paca; assembly: GCA_004365215.1. Lineage (NCBI taxonomy): Eukaryota > Metazoa > Chordata > Mammalia > Rodentia > Cuniculidae > Cuniculus > Cuniculus paca. The sequence goes on along the minus strand of RJWT010030088.1, from coordinate 7,405 downwards.
TTGTTAGAATACTGGAGACTGCTGCTTTAACTATGCTTTGCTTTTCCATCATTTCCAAACAGAGGAGGCAAAATTAGTGGTGAGAAAGTATTTATTATTTCTGTAGGGTGAACATAATCACACAGTTGCTGTAGGTGTTCTGAACAACTAAATGTGAAAAAATTAAATGTGGTTCAGATATTCTCTATCTTTAAAATATATATATAAATATTTGTCCCCATTTTATTATATGAGTATTATACTAATATTTTCAATATATTTTAAGTAATTAACATAAATTAATAGCTGTATACCCAAAGCTGCCAGATTTTTATATATAAAACATAAAATAGGTTCCCAAAATGTTGTCTAGTAGCTAAGTTTAGAGAGAAGTAATATAAAAATGTTGTGGACACTTATATTTGAATTAAGCATATTTCACAGGAGAGTCCTAATGTCTGAACCTCCTGGAATAATTTTTCTCTGCCTGTGAAAATCTTGTGCACATAGCGCAGTCTGCTGTGGTCGCTTTGAGCCTGCTCTGAGCTCCTGGGACTTTAATTTCACCAAATCCACAGCTGCGAACGCTCGTCCACGGGTTCCATTCCCTTAGTAGTCTGACCCTGCTACCACTCTTATGCACTGCGTTGTGAGATATCTACCAACACGCATGAGTGTAATATCAAAAAGAGGGTGCTGCACCTCACAGACCAGGATGACCACTTTGAAATAGGCAAAGAGCGAAGAAAATGAAGGCCAAGAGCAGACGACACTGTGAGCCCCGGCTGTCACACAGGTTGGTGAGTCTATACTAGGGTTTGCACAGATCTTCTTGAAAGACTTGGAGGATGCATGAGGACATAGCTGAGGCTGCTTCACTGTCTGAAGAGTCTCCTGCCTTTCCTGTGAGGAGGTGACTGGTTTTCTATTTCACACTCCATAGCGCGTTAATAGGCGGACAGAAGAAGGTAGGGTTTGTGAGGGTTGGAAGGACAGAAGAGCCCCTCTCAGACAGACAGGGACTGCGCCACACACACTGAGGGGAAGCTGCACTTCGAACACCTGAAAACGCCCACAAACAGGAAAGGCGTCCGGCTGAGGTCGTGAGTCTGCTTTCTTTACCTGTGGTAGCTTGACTTACTGTTAAGTTGCTGAAACAACGCCACTTGAATTTCCACACAGAACCTCAGAAACTCAAAAATGTTGCATCAAGACAGTGATGAGCGTTAACTCAGCCCTTCCTGTTGTCAAAATTTTGCACTTGTTTTGTTGTTCAGCACTATCTAACCCCAGCCCCAATACAGCTATCTTCCAAGCTCTCTATGTAATCCATGTGGTTTCTTCTCATTCACTCAAACGCAATCCAATAATCCAATATGCTTGGGATAATAAAGGAAGCAAACGGAAATCATACACAGAGAATGACACATACTTAGAAGGGAGGAAGCCCATGATGAAAGACCATGGGTTATAAATAAAAAATGCTCAACCTTCCCCTGGTCCCTAAAATACTTTACTTTTCTTCAGAGTTTAGCTAGCAGTTTGTCATAATATAGATTTTTTAAACAGATGAATTTCAAATTGGCAGCTACCTATATTCCTGTGAAAGAAGCCCCATTGCGTCCTGTCTACTTTATTTGTGATTGTTCTTTCTTTTCATGGGGATCTGAGCTTTCCCCAAAGCCAGAATTTATGGTTGTCTTTGCTTCTGCCTCCTAACAAATCCCATCTGCACGTCATGCCATTAGGAAGCTGTGCACATGAAGATGCTTCCCTTATTTTATTAAAATATTTTCCCATATCTTACTAAAATATGCATCAAGCATTCTTTTCCTGTAGAGCTCAGCATATATTCCAGAAACCCATCCCCAAGCCCGGATTTCTGTCCGTGAACCTGCTTCTCCTTACAAATCATGAGGAATCCTAGGAGCAGTGTTAATGCCCTTCCGTAAATCAGTGTTGCAGTGAGCTAAATGGAACCCTGGTGGCCTGGAAGAAATACTGGAGCTCTGCACATTCCCACGCCACGCTCCAAGTGAATCACTCATGGGGACAGTTCCTGTTAATGATACGAGCGGATTTAAGTTGTGCCTTGCCTCCCATTCCTGCCTGAGACAGCGGTTCTAGGGTGGAGTAATTCTTCTGTTCCCAGGAACGCAGCATAACTGCATGGTGAGCGCCACGTTGGAGGACTTGCCAGGGAGGAAGAATGCACCTCACCCTGTATCAGAGCTGATGCTGCCTTAGCTGGATTCTGTACACGACAGCATGAACTCGAAAACCCAGGAGAGAGCACTGACAAACGCAAGGCCCTGTTGGGAGGGTAATGCTTGTGCTCTGCGGAGACGAGCATCCCCCGGGGGCAGCGGTGCCCAGGAGTACCTTACCCCCTGCCCAGAGCACATTCGTCACAGAGTCCTAAAGCCCGGGGAAAGCATTTACAAGTGAGGAAGAGGGTCGCACAGTGCAGAAGGCAGCCTCTCTGCAGCTCGTCATCGTCTCTTCAGGTGACTGCGCAGCTACGTGGCCACAGCCCCCAGCAGCCTGCCCAGGTCCCGGTGGTGTCTGCGGTTGCGTTTCTTCTTCATCTCCTGCATGTGCTTCCACTTGGGGCTGCCCTTGGTCCGCTGGCGCCGCTTCTCCCGGTGCCACATCTGCTCGCAGTACTGGTCCAGGCTGAAGCTCGGGCTGCTGAGGATCTGGATGTAGTCCTTGTAGCGCAGCTGTGACTCAGCCAGCAGCTGGTCCTTGGCCAGGCTGTCCTCGCGCTCCACCCTCTGGCTGCTCTCCATCTGCTGGCTCTCGATGACGTTCAGGGTGAACCTGGCCACCGTGTGCACAAAGCTGTGCTCCTGGGCCTGGCAGGAGTACACGCCCGAGTCCCTCCTCTGCAGGCTGCGGATCAGGAGGCCGAACTCTGTCTTGATAACTCGCTCATCCGGCTTCAGCTGTGGTGTTGGGGAAACAGAGGCAAGAGATTAAAAACCGGGCTGGAAGCAAATGCAAACAGGTGACATGGTTTTCCTTAGAACCTAAAAGGTGTCTTCTTCTCCTCTCTCTGCCATCGAACACGATGCCCTCGGCCAGAGGGTGAAAAAATTTAGGGGAAGTAACAGCTCTCAGACCACAGCCTTGAGCTCTGCGCTCAGGTCTCCTTAGGTCTAACTGAGCCTTTGGCACAGTGGGTTTTCCTCCCAGTGTGCAGCTAGGAATGGAAAACAATGGAGGAAACGCAGAAACCTTCAGCTGCCCGATGACAGACTACTTCACGTAGCATTTGGCCCACTGAGGGCACAATGCAGCATTTCGATCTCAGAGCAACGATGCCGCCTGGACAGTTGGCTGGGCACAAACAGAACTTTAGTGCATGCTGCCACCTATGCTGCAGAAGAGAGCAATTATTCCGGCAGGAGGCCACTGCTGTCTCAGCCTCACCGGGACATGACCTGTATACACATGGAACCCGTGACTGGGCGCTCGAAGGCCTGGTGGTAGCCAGGGGACATTGGAACCTTAACGGGGTGGGGCTGCAGCCAGTTAGCAACATTGCAGCTGGATTTCCCTTTGACCACAGACTGAGTTTTGATCCTGTGAGTGTGCTATTAAGATGGTGACTTTTGTGGAAATATTTGCCATTCCTTGGGATCCTGTAATGTGGTAATGTGACTCCAAGGGAAAGAAAGCACAGGGAACTAAAAGACCCTCCTGAAAAGTGGGTGCTTTCCACTTTGAAGCCACAGCACTGGCAGAGAATTGACGTGCAAGGCTTGCTGGGCTGCGTCTGGTGTAAGCCGCGAACCACCTCTGGCACGGCCAGGGGCTTCTTTACTGGCATCGATTCAGTGCTTCATGGGGCGTGATGGGGAATGGTAATGAAGACAGCAACAGCAGCAACAACAGCAACAGCAACAACAGCAGCAGCAGCAACAACGGCAACAACAAGAGCCACCATCACAAAGAAACCAGAGGCAGAGAGACCACTAAGTTACGTTTATTCACAGTGGGTGGACTACCCTCTGCATTTTTATGTGAAAAATACGTAGGAAAATCCTTCTAACTCTGGAAATATGAGAAGAGGAAAAGGCTCATCTCTGGCTCCCAGGCCCGTGAATTCCAAGCATCCGGTGCAACTGGTTGGCAGCCGGGCCCACCTGGGGCCACAGGCTGGGCGTAGCCCAGAGCCAGCAGGAGGGGGCTGGTGGCCACCAGGCTGCCTCTGCCCCGCTGCCACACGGCAGGCTTCTGGGTGCTGGTTTGCTTCCCTTCCTCTGCTCACTGGAGAGATGGATGTGCAGTTTTCTGTCCTTGATGGCTTTATTATAAAGGCCCAGGCATTTTCAGTGCTACTGCAACAACCCAGCCTAGGGTTGTGTTATTTGCATTCTCATCAGCCATGGGAGATTCCCTCCGAAAATACATGCATTTGTACTGGTCTGCTTTTAAAGGGCCAGTGTTCAACAGAAACGGCCCCCTTAGTAAGGAAAGGGCCAGGATGTGGGGGCAGGCTGAGAAAAGCAAGGGACATAACATATGTGTACCAGTCTGATGATGGAAGTAGTCACGATGCACTGCAAATATATACTAGTAACAACCAAGAAAGGCTACCTCAAATTTAACACCTACATGTATTTGTTGCCTTTCAATCACTTCATTGAAGAATTTTAAAAAATTTAAATATGTCTCAGCTCTCCAGATACTGACTCTCTAGCATGGATTCTCGTCTCTGTGTAGTCTGCTTCCTGTGGTAACTCATTTACTTCCCATGTGAAGTCGTGGTGTGGCGCATGGTGCGCTGGGGGTTAGACGCAGAGCTCCTTGAAGGCTCAAGTGTGAAGAGTTATTAGCACCGTCCCAGACGACTGCCGTGCTGCAGGAGAGGGGATACTCTGCAGCTTCTACCTCTGACCACTCAGAGAGAAAATGGCCCACGGTCATGGCCTGACAGAGCAGGAACCTTCAGTTCCAATTGATGGCTGGATTTCCTCTGCATAACTGCATTCTCGCTAATGCTTGAACTGCACTTAATGTTGTTTTTACAGATTGTCACACCGCTGACTCACTGTTTTATTGTTCTCTTTAATCTCCTGGCAGGAAGAAATTACGCCTTTTGACTCCACACATATTGTGCAACACTTCATCACAACTCCGCTGTGCTGTTTCTGTGTCCTGTTTGTGGGTTCGGCCCTGAGATCCGGTCCCCGCCCTCCTCCCCGCACCCCTCCATCCCTGAAGGACCCGAGATATCGTAAACACCTGGCGTTGCATGGCTCGCTCGTGAGCCCCCACAAGTTCTACCTCCCTTGGAACACGTAGTGTGCTCTGTGGAACAGATAGAAAACCTGCTGTAACAAATTATGGGCTTTGTGCATTAGCCCAAGGCTTGGTGGATCATTCAGCCAGTTTTGTTTCTTTCCTAAATTTTCAAAAACACGGCTTTAATTAGACGTCATCTCTAGTGACATACACTTTGAGCTGATCTATTTTCTAGCATTTTTGAAATTTAGAAGTAAAAAATCTGGGACCTGGAAATGCTACCCTGCTGAGGAGTTGCTGACTGGTGCTGCAGCTCTGCGGCAGGGCCAGGCGCCGGTGCAGGCTGTGGCTCTCTGTGAAAGGCTGGTGAGGCCCCCCTGGAAAGCTGAGCTCCTCTGTGGAGACAACAGAACCCCTCGCCCCTGACGTAAACGCGTGAATCTTCTCCACTTCTGAAGTAAGTCGTGCAAATCGAAACTGTGCTTGAACGAGGCTGACCATTCATTCGCTTACTGGGAACGGGGAGGTTGCATCTGGCACAGCCAAGGGCAGAGCAATGGGAAAGGGGGAAGGGACATTTAGGCACTGGCATGGCTGTGTCCAGATGTCCCCCTAAAGCCTCGTGTGGTCACAGGTGGTGCTTTCTCAGAGGTGACTGGATCTGGAGTAGGCGATTACTAAAGCAGTCCACTGATTGGTTTGGCACAGCCTTAATCCGGGTAGCTTGGATACAACACAAGGGAAAGTAAGAGGCTTGTCTTGTCCCTTGACTGCTTTTGCTGCCTTCTGCCTGCCATGAACTGTTTCTCCTCCGTGATGGCCCCCTGCTGTGGGGCCTGCCAGCTGTGAACTGAAACCTCTATAAACTGTGAGCCACATAAGCCTTCCGTCCCTTAACTCGACGGTGTTGGGTACTTTCTCTCAGCGATGAGGAAAGTAGCTAACACAGCACTGCGGGGCAGGCGAGGGTCAGGGATCTGTCTCCTGCAATCCCAGCTAAGGGGGATCCCTGTGGGGAAACGCACTGCCAGCCCCTTGCTAGTGAAGGCACTGCTGCTGCTTGGAGGAGGCTGAGCATTGAGATACCTTTCTCCAAAATCAGAAAATATCACTACTGGGAGAAATTCGCAGTATCTAAGAAGAAAGTTCTCGGGGCGGCAGATATGCAAAACCGTTGCCAATGTGTAACTGTATTTAAATCAAAGCAATGAAAAGTTTTCTAATATGGGAGAAAGGAAAGGAACTGGAATGGGAAAACTTGTATATGTTTTTACGTTTCTCACAGTACACTTACACAACACTGGATATGATGGCTTTATTAAAAGAACACGAAATCAAAATTGATGTTTTTAAAGCAAGTATTAGAAAAAAGAATACTTACTGAAAATTATATTACAGCTACTTACTCATTATTTTTAAAAATCAAATATATACATAAATAGCTACTATATTAATATGATACCTTTGAGTAAATGTAAATATAAAATGTGAAGTGTAAATGTAAAACTAAAATGTAAACAAATATATATATATATATATATATATATATATATACACACACACACTCATTGGGGAAGGAGTCCCTAACTGGTTAGAGAAATTACAGAACTATTAATCAATAGATTTAAGTACAACAAACGTAAATTTTTATGGGAAAGTTAGGAATTGTTAGCAATACAAAAATTAAGAGATATGTCACATATAAATTCACTTATGTGTAACACTGAGTTATTAATGTCTACAATGTGCAAAGGGCTTGATGACAGCATTTATAATGAATGTGTCTGTATAAACCGAACAAAGGACAGGTAAGACAATTCACCACCCACAGCTCGAATCAACAGCTAAAACAGCAGACAGTTATGCTCACGCATGTTAATCCTAAAGGATAAATATTGGCTCACTGTAACTTCATAGCACTGTGGTAACGCTTTTCCTAAGTTGTACTGCACAGCTGCGCTGTGGCCTGGAAGGGCGCTGACCCGCTTGGCTCCCCGTGGGAAGCGAGTGGACGTGGTTATCGATTAAAAGCCATGAAGACCGGCAGGGTCCTCAGCTCACGTCTTTTGCTTTCTCTCAGGAATTTGGCCTAAGACGGCTGTTAGGAAAACGAGACATACACAGGCCGGTTCACTACTTTTACTCTCAGAGAAAACATGGACGAGGCAGATGC
>RJWT010030087.1:0-14745 GCA_004365215.1 Cuniculus paca | reverse complement strand
CTTCTTCCTTTCTTATCCTTATTCCTTTTATTTCTCTCTTGTCTAATTGCTCTAGTTAATGTTTCCAAAACTATACTGAATAGGAGGGGTGATAGTGGACATCCTTGTCTTGTTCCTGATTTTAGAGTGAAGGCTTTCAGTTTTTGTCCATTTATTATGATGTTGCCTGTTGGTTCAATATCTTAATATTAACATTATCAAGTCTTCCTTTAGTTCACTAAACAAATCTATGCTTTCAACTTCATTCACTACCTTTGTTCCAGTTGCTATTAATATCTGCATTTCTATTGGGACAATTTTGTAGTATACATGTTGACTACATTCATTGTGGGGATTTGGTACATGTACATGACATTTGGTAATTTTTTATTTTATCCCTTTCATCTTACTTTACTTTCTATCACTGTATCTCTTTGAGATAAATATATGTATATATATATATATAGTTATATCATCAATGTGCCCTTCTGCACAAAAATTCCAATTAGCATGCATGCATGCATGCTCTGTTATCTTTTCTGCTTAGAGAAGACATGTTGATGATGATCATGTTCTACTTTTATCTATGTCTTTGTTTTCAGTCAAGACCTGTATGTAAAAATCAGAATCCACCTTTAATTTGTTATTATGTACATCTGTTTGGACTCACATGACTAATTTAAACTCTATCACAAACTTATATTACTGTTTTCTTATTTTTCTCAATTTAATCCTCCTTCTATTATCTTGACCTTGGATTATGCCAGAAAAAAGTTTCCATTTAGTCAAACAACACAAGTTGGAGTCATTCTTCATTTTTCCCTTTTCACATCTGTCAAACTCAATCAGTTGACACTTTTCAAAACAATCAACTGCCCCCAATTTCTACTTCTAATATGTAAATTCAAGTTCCTATCATTTCTGATCTGGACAATGACAAGCATACATTCTTTTCTGTAAATTTGCTTATAGCCTACCTAGTAGACATCCTTCCTTCACACTGTCTGTTTTACAGTATCCATAATTTCCTTTGGACACCAAGTTTTACCATTATGTAGCTTCTCAGTATGGTTAGGATTAATGGGACCCCAGTTGTAGGTATTCACTCTTGCATAAATCAGCATGCATAATCCCACTCCTCATGCTGCAGTATTCAAGTTGAGCTATGGAAGGCAAAACACGAAATTACAATGTAATCATTGTAGGGGAAAAAGTATTCCTTGACACAGTTGTAAGAGCAAGAATGTAATCCTACTGACTATTTGTATTCATCTTGTTGTGTGAGAGGAGCCAGCCTGAGGAAATACAAGTTACTAAAGGAGAGCAGAAAAAGAACCAAAAAAGTAATAAAAGCCATGACTGAACCCATGCAAGGATACCACCTGAACACTAGTTGTGAATGAAGTAATTATATTTTTGCTTAAGTAAGTTTAAGTTGATTTTCTGGTCTTGACACCAGAGGTACTCTAATTTAATCTAATTGACCTCACACATCTCATAGTTAATACAGGAACAACCGCAGGGGTGACTGATCTTCTTACCAATAAAATCTCATTCTATCACAGACAAAAATTCTCTGGTGCCTTCAGTATAAAGTGAAAAATACCTACTATTGTACACAGTATATTTTGGGCATATTGAATTTCTACCAGTTCTACAGTTTCATAGCTCTATGCTGTAACACCTTCATCAATACTGTTTATTTTAAAAATAATAATTCTTCCATGGATGCCTAACTTTGAGCTTCAACATGAATGCAACCACCTCTGTGAAATTCTCTCTAATATCTAAGTGGGATTGTAACTATTTGTTCTGTTAAGGCAGAACTGAGAGAGAGACAGCCTTTTTCTCTCTCTGTAAAATCTTCCCAGCTCAGGCTAGCAATTCCTTGGGCAACCCATCCCTCAGGAATGTGGACTTATGCATTCTCACCACCACCCTGCGCTTTTCTCACTGATAAGGGAGACACTTCAGGCAGTTCTCTCATGGGAATCTCCTTCCTTAGAGAGGAAATACTGGGTACCATCACCAATAAAACTAACAAATGAGATGCACAGGGTGTGTTCTCTCTCAAGGTTAAAATAGGGTTAGCTGCCAGGATGACTAACTGCTTTTGTTTGGCTTCTGTATCTCTACTTGCTGGAAGCATTTCTAGTAGCTGGGACAGTGCACCATTAAAGTCCTCCTGAAAATCCCTTCTAGTCTCTGCAGTTTGTTGAAAATTCTGTAACACTGTATGTTCCTATCTGATTTCTGATATAACTGAATGTATATTTTGGAAGCATCATTCTTGTCTGTATTTTATTCCTAATGCTGACATCTCTATTGGTTTTCATATCTGTCTGTGAACCAGAACACCAATACATTTCCTTATAGTCTTTTTTTTCTCTTATGACATGTTGAACAAATATTTAGTGAATGAACAAACTGACAAGGATGCTGTCCCTCAGAAAAATTTGCATTCTAGAATTATTAGGCATATAAATCTACAGAATTAAATTTAAATGGAAATAACAATGGGAAAGGTACAGAGGGATTGCTGGTCAACAACTGGTTCTTAGTCCTGCTAGCTAGAGATAATCTTCACATATGATGAAATCTTTCTCAACTGAAATCCAGAAAATACTGCTCGACTTACTCTTCCTATAACATTTTCTCTACACATAACTTTGAAGTGAAGAGACACAAACAGAAGCACAATAGAATGACTGTTTTCCTTGGACATGAAAAGAAAGTTTTCAATTTGGTCAGTTTAATTACAGACCAAAAAATTCATTGTCAATATTAGTCTATTTGAACTTAAAACTACTAGGGGAACACTTAAATGACCAAAATTCTACTTGTTTTTCATTCTCTTGTTAAAAAACCATGTATTCGTTTGCCAAGAAAAATATGCCTGTATTCTGGTTCATATCTTGAATTCCATATGTTGAATTTTGTTTTGCATACATGGGTTGGCTTACAATATCAGACCTATATTATATTTTCCGTCTCTATTTGTGTCAGGATATGAAGAAAATAAAATTATGTGAGAAAATGAACAAACCCTAATTCAAGTATCCATTTTACTCTCCAATAAACTATGCTATAGTTTTTAGATTATTATTAATATTTACATTGCAATGTGTAAGTATTTTACAGTGCTGTTTATGTTGGGTTGACAAACTGTGAAGCTGAGAATTAAAATTGCATTCAGGTACTGTTTTATGAGTAAGGGGCATTTTGCTGTGCAAGTTTTTTGGTAATCGTGAAACAATGGGAAAAAAATAAAACCTTTCAGTGGTGCTCAGATTCACACTTCACACTGTGGTGATGTGTGTGGCTTGGTACTCACACACTGAGCTGTGGTGTAAAACACGTGGGAATGGTGCCCGATGCAGCTGCTCTTCAAGGTGTTTTTCCATCACTTCCCTCCCTTGACAGCCCTCCCAGTCCCTCTGTTCTTAACAGTCTATCTCATAATTGAGACTTTCCCACATTTTCAATGTTCTTATATAAACTATGGTTGAAACATATATGTTTTATTTCAAGAATGTACATTCTATAACTCTCAATACATGAAAATTAATGTCCTAAAAATAAATAAATGTCTATATTTAATATTGATATTAAATATTCTAGCCTCTCACTTCACACAATTTATTCACAATAATTAGGAAGAATAAACATTTGACTCTAAGGCCTACATAAAGACTAATTTTTAAAGAATCTTTGAAACTTTTCCACTCACTTCTGTTTCCATTACTTGATGTGTGAACTGAACAAATTTTTGCAGAGTCAAACTGCAGTACTTTCAGTGTGTTTATGTATCAGAGCTAGTTTTTCCAAGATATTTCCCTGTGGAAGGTCAAAATGGGCATCAGGGACCTGCATTGTGTTAGGACAGGTATGGACTGTGAGAGAAGGTATTTGATTCTTAATTGTATCAGACGTACAAACTGTCAGGAAGCTACATACTTTCTCTGGTATAGAATTTTTCTATTTAAAACATGGCAGTAATTATGTATAGTTTTCAAGTCTATTATGTGAAAAACACTTACAAATATATAAAAACTCTCAGTCCTGTACCTGACATGCATTCCGTATGTTTGCTTTCTTTAAATTTCTATTCCTCTATATACATTTTAAATCACTCAAAGATTGAGTGGGTTCCTAAAAATGTATGCAAACACAAAAAGTCTATTTGCAGAAATGTAGCTAGTTCTTTGTCACATATTTCCTCTACCTTCAACTCCCACAGTAACATTACAGTACATCTTTCCATTTAAGAACATGATGAGGTAAGAATAATACAGAGATAAAAGCAAAGTTTTTGTTTAGTCTGTCTTCCTATATTTGTTACTAAATCTCTCCTGCTCAAAATGGTGATTCTTTTAAAAAAATAAACTATAATTTTTGTCTATTTTCTCATGTAATCCTTTGAAATTGAAATGTAAATATCTTCCTTGCGATTATCTGAGAGATACTACAGTGTTTAGATATTAGCTACTTTGTTTTTAATATGATCTTTTAGAAGTAATCCACAATCTGAAAAATTATTCTGCTTAATTCTAAACAGGAGATAGTAGAAGAAAAATAATTTTACTGAAGGATGTAGAAAACTCAGGACATATTATAAAATTATGATTATCCTGCTGTGGAATATTAAGAAAATAATAGGTATAGTTTTCAAAGAAGCAAAGTCTATTTTTATCCCACTGAGATTTGTATAAAGACACTGCATAGAAAGTTCTAGAGGATTTTTCCAGTTTTTTCAGCAAATACTCTTTGCTGTGTACTTATTAGACATTTTCCTAAAAGGATGCTGAGTTTGTTTCCGTGTCAGATTCTTCTGCCTTTCAATAAAGGTTGCATTGCTGACCAGCTGGCAGCAAGCTAGGGAAAAGATCTTGCTCTAAGTCAATCCATTTATCTTGCTGGTGATTACTGTAAAAATACATGTGATGCAATTCTGAGTGATGCAAAGTGTGAGAGATGCTCTTGGGGTGCAGAGAGTGATTCTCTGGAAATATCTTTGCTTTAAGGAAGACACAATGGATCTATTACTTCCCTTTCCGTTGTTCGGAATTTATCTGAGGTGATGGCACACAAGTTCCTCATAATTAGGAGGAGTCAGGCCTGAGAACAAATCTCAGTAGGCTGAAGACTGCAATGTGAGGAGACAGGAAGACACCTCAGTCTTCACAGACCTATTTTGCTGCAAAATTAACATACTTCGAAATTCACACCAGGACATATTATTTTGTGAGATATGTGATGGATATGCATACCCTCACAATATGTTTAATATGCAGGTATATGTCAAAGATATTGCATGTCATATTCCAGTCACAACAGTGATGTTCTTCTGATAAGAGAGCCACAAAATCCTTTCAAAATTATTAATATATATAAAGGTTAGGATGTAATTATACTATGCTATAACTATGGAGTATAAAGTAGCATTGTGCCTGAAAGAATATATGGACCTTAATCAAAATTTAATTCTTTGTAATCTCACTGAGAATTACAAATTTACGTTTTTGGTCAAAAAGTGCCAAATATTATCTGAGCCTTCAGTGAGTCATCATCTTTCTGCTGATGGAGGAGATTGCCTTGCTGTTGATAACCGTTGAGTAATTGGGATTGTGGACATTTCTTAAAATGAGACAACAATGACATATGCTGCTTTCAACTGATGAGCTTTCATGAAAGATTTCTCTGTAGCACAAAATGATATACCAGAGTATTTTACCCATTGTAGAATTTTTTTCCAACTGTAGTCTATCATCTCAGTCTGTTGCTGTTTTATAAAAAATCTTTGGGTAATAGTTTAAATATTTATATAATTTCCACAGTGCTAACAGAATTTTCACCAGGAGTAGGCTTCTGTTGTAGTTAGAGTTTACAAGGAAAACAATTTAATACAGGACACATAAAATAATCCTAGTCACCCAAAGAGTCAAATACAAAAGAGTGCATACACTAGAAGCTAGAAAGTCTGTGCCAGTGGGGTGAGGACCTGTGCCAGCAGACTGAGGGTTCAGGATTGGAGCCAGGAAGCTATGCTCCAAGTAAGGGCCAGAGCTCCCAGGAGAAGTACCACAGCCATCCTCAGTGACAATGAAGTCAAGAGCTCCTCCAACAATGAGAATAGCCAAGTTTGTATCAGGAAAGTGAGTGCAGAAAACTTCTCCAGGAGAATCAACACGTCTATCCCATCAGTTCTCTTTTTATGTTGTTGGCAACAATCCTCAGGTTAGCCTTCCACACCTAGCACCACACTGGTTCAGTTTAGTTGGGAGTTCCAAGTTGACCACCAGTTGTCAATCCACCAGAGTTTCTATCTGAAGAAATCACTTTTTCTCATCCATTAGAAGCAATTCTTCATCTCCTCAAATTTGATCATGTGATTGTAGGAATTCACTCACATCTTCAGACTCCACTCCTAATTCTCCTTCTCTTATTTTAAACACGAATGTAATGACTTCCTTCACTGATCTTGAGGCGCTCAAATCATCCTGTGAGTTGGAATTAACTTATTCCAAACTCTTGTTACTGCTAATGTTTCTGCCTCCTCCCATGAATCAGTAATGTTATTAATGACATCTTCAATGATGAATCCTTTCAACAGGCTTTCAATTCACTGTGTCCAGGGCTATCAAAGGAATCCCTATGTATGACAGCTAGAGTCATAGAAAATAAATTTTTTAAACAACAAGTCTTAAAAATCAAAAGTACTCCTTGAACCATGGGCTACAGAATAGAAAATGTGAGCAGGCATGGAAACATTGATTTGTTATATATCAGAGCTCTTGGGCAAGCAAATGTGTTGTCAATGAGCTGTAACAGATGGAAAGAAATCTCATTTTTTTTTCCTGAGCAGTACGTCTCAACAGTCTTAAAATATTAAGCAATCCATGTTGTAAACAGATGTGCTATCATCTAGACATTGTTTCTTTTATAGATCACAGCCAGACTAAATTTAGTATAATTCCTAAGAGTCCTAGGATTTTCAGAATGGTAATGGAGCACTGGATTCAACCTAAATGGCCAGCTACCTTAACCCTTGGTAAGAAAGCCAGCTTGTGCTTAGAAGATTTGAAGCCAGGCATTGACTTTTCCTCTCTAACTATGGAAAATCTAAATGGCATCTGATTTAAATTTAAGACTATTTCATATACATTAAAAATTGTTTGTTATTGGCACCTTCCACAATTATCTTAACTCGATTTGAGTAATTTGCTGCTTCCCCTTGAACTTCTATGTTAAAAGAGATGAATTTTTTTTTTCTTAAACCTCTTGAACTAACCTATGCTAGCCTCAACTTTATTCTTCAGTTCTCTCACCTTGGTATGCCTTTGTAGAATTGAAGATATTTTAAGCCTTACAGTAGATTGGGCTTTGGTTTAAGGGAATATTGTTACTAGTTTGATTTTTCTATTCAGGCTACTAAAACTTTGTCCATATCAGCAATAAGACTGATTTACTTTCTTATCATTCCTGTTCCCATTAGAAAAGCATTTTTAATTTCCTTCAAGAATGTGTGTATGTGTGTGTGTTTGTGTTTGTGTGTGTGTATAAAGTTGCATTTACAACTTGGCAAAGTGAATAAGAGACCTCATTTTTGGACTGTTTTACCTATCAACATGCTTATCTCACCAACCTTAATCATTTCTAGCTTTTGATTTAAGGTGACAAACCCATCACCTTTCCTTTCAGTTGAGCCATCGTTGGGTTATTAATTGGTCTAATTTAATATCATTGTGTTTCAGAGAATAGAGACCCCTGAAGAGAAAATGCGGAACTGGCCAACTTATTAGTAGAGAGGTCAGAACCCATACAATATTTATTGGTAAGTTTACTGTTTTTTTTTTTATACACATAGTTTGTGATGCCTTCCCTAAAACTCTCATAATAACATCAAAGATCCCAGAACTAGTAATAGTAATTATTAAAAGTTTGAAATGTGACACAGACAGAAAGTGTATACATACTGTTGGAAAAATGACACTGACATACTTCCTAATGCAGGTTTGCCACCACACACACACACTCACACACACACAATTACACCTAAGTAAGGCTATCCCCTGGTTTTGGAATCATCCAAACTGATTACTTCTTCAGTTCATACCTGATATAAATGCTAAGGATTAAACAGACATAGTTTAATAGAAATTAGGAAAAGTATGTATTCTGTTGTACAGGATTCACAATCAGCTCTGAGGAGCTTTGAATTACCTATCTGAAAATGGTTAGTGTTTCTGTAATAACCAATTACTGAGTTAAATCTCAGGTTTTTAATTACATGCTAGGAAGGACATCCACTTACTGATTGATTACACTCTCAACTGGAAACTATTCTCACCTTTTCCTTTTGGGACTCTGTCACCATATTATTATTACTGCACCTGCGTCTTTGTTGTTCCTTAGTCAAATATTCCATGATACCATCATCATTTTTAATCATTCTGTGATTACAGGAACAGGCTGGATTATATCTGAGGCCAAAGAATAATGTGTTGTTTCTATTAGTCCTTTCTTGTTTAGTATTTAAATGTACCATAGTACATTTAAATACTCTGGGCTATCTTGCAGAATTGCCATTAAGCATTACCTACAGAACTGTGAAATTAATTTATTATGCGCAGAATAAGCCATTAACAAGCAACTGGTCAGTGTGGGATTTAAAACTCATGTAGCAATAGTTAAGATCACCTCGATTTATTTTTACTGGTAGAATATGAGAGACTGGAGAAGTAAAACACAACTATAGTAATAGCTCTTATTATAACAACTCTGCAACTGACAGGTATACCAAGAATAGAGGTAGTAGCATATTTTTTATCACAAGTCGATAGACTCTGTGAAGCTGTCAAATGTTAACTAGCTTACCTCCTGCTCTTTGCAAAAAGGTTAATGGATACAGCACATTTTCTAATGCGACTCTAAAAAACAAAGAATTACAAATGGTATAAATTGGTATTTGTTTTTCCTCCTTTTACCTTACCCTATGTAACATGTAGATGTTGAATGCCGCGACAAAGCTCTCAACTATCCAAAATTCATTAGTGGTCATGCAGTATGTATGTGCCTAAACCTGTGTGGGAGGAATGGTCATTTGGAGCTGCACTGGAGAGGTTGAAAATGAATTACAGGTTGCTAAAGTGCAATATTAGAGTTGAAAATATTCATTCTTGAGCCAAATCTTTAACCTTGAGGCTTTGCGGAAGACTACTGTTTACTTACCTCCTCTAGTTGATTCTGAAATACTCTCCAAGTGTTTTTGTTAAAAAATATCATTCACTGCAAAAACATAGCTAACATATTAAATTACTAAACATATTTGATTAAAATAACAAGTAGGTGAACAATTTCTAGTCCTTCATAAGGAAGAGAATATTGTCACCAATATCCCTCTCTGCCATCTGGAAAATGTAAACCAAACTACATTTCAGATTGACCATTCCCTTGATTTCTTTCATAACTTTGCATTTATTTGTGTTTCTAAAAATGCTGTTTAGTTTTGCATATTTTTTGGATATTTACTCATGGAATCACACTGTATATACTTCCGTGAGCCTTGCTGGATTCACTGAGCATTCTCCTTTGACATTCATTAGAGGAATGATTCATCCAGTTCTCTTGGATCTAGAAATTTGTTACTACACACTCTTGCCTTACAACATTCTTAAGAATGTTTCCCAGAGCACTCGTGATGTTCTCTAGAGTGTTTATCTAGGAAGAAAGCTACTCAACTGCATTAATTGTAAAAGTCACACTCTCCAAAACAAGAAATAAAGGCTTCTGGTCATTTTGGTTTTAAAAATTTTGTCAACATTGCAAATGTAAAGTGTCATATAACAATTCACTTTTGTATTTAAATGAGAACTAATAAGTGAAGCATATTGTTCACAAGGTTTTATCATTTTTGTTTCTTGTGTTGTGGTCATTGTCTCATTTTAATGTCTTCATTAATATTATTTTGAATCTGGTCTTTAAATATTTTATAGACTAACACATCTTTGGTTACCTGCAATGAAAAGGATTGTTGTAATGGCATGGACTATACTTTCACTATTTTTATGTCTCCTATTAATAAACAGATGTTATTACCTGTACTGAGCTCAGGCATATAAATTTTTTTCCTTTACATTTATATATTTCATATTTTTAAAGAAAGAAATTCCTGTCCTAATTAAATATGTCAAATATTATAGTTTTAAATGTTTTAGAAATTTCCTTTACACTAACCTTTTAATCTACCTAAAATTGTGTGTGCATGTTTATTGTACCATTTCTTAATAGTATATCTCTGAATAAGTCTAATGCCATGTTTCTACATTTAGTATTTTCGTATCTGTTCTGTTGATCTTTCTATCCATACCTCAATAGTAGTCTGATTTAAGCATTATTTTGTAATATGCCGCCTAATAAGAAAGTATCTCCCACTCTCTTCTTTACAAATGCATTATTCTTTTTTTTTTTTTGGTACCAGGAATCGAACTCGGGACCTTGCTGTTGCCAGGCAGGCACTGTGCTGCTGAGTTAAATCCCCAGCCCAGAAAAACATTATTCTTAATGCTCACTTTTTTTGTTTATATTTAAAAGTATATTTTTACCTTCCATGAGAAATTCTGTTGCAATTTTTATAGAAAATAAACTGATTTTGAGAAACGAGACTTGAAGCTTTCCTAATCACACTTTTCATGTCACCTCTCCTCTCTCTCCATTGTCATTCCCAAATTCTTCCACTACTTTTCAACAACATTTTTCAAAGTAGGATTTCCAAAATTCTATTAGTTTTACTGCTATTTAAAAATCTTTTATCACTGTGTATGTAAACAAATATGCCCATTGTTATGGTTGATACATTGAGTCAACTTGAGCAGTTTAGAAGTTTAACTGAGAAGCTCAGCAGGGAGCCAGGGTTCTTACTTTACAAATATTCTCATCCTGTGCAAAAGAGGGCGAGGTGAGTTTGTGAGCACTACACCTATCCAGGGGGTGGGGTGAGGGGTGGCCTGTGTACAATATAAGATTGGAAAAGAAGCTTGTACTTTCTTTCTTTTGCTCTGGCTGTTGCCTTAAAGTGTTGCCCCAGTGCCATGCCACCCTGCCTTGGAGCCAGCTGATTGTGGACTGAAATCTCCAGAAACTGTAAGCTAAATAAACCTTTCTTTGCTTTACTGTGGGTGTCAGATGTTTTGTCCCAGCAATGATAGAAAAGTAACCAAGACAGGCATCAATATGGTTTAAAGTTTATTATTAGTATAAAAGAATCCAATTAATTTAACTGACATATTTGACAAGTATGCTAAAAATGTTTTATTAATTCTAATAATTTTACAGTCTATACTATGGATTGACAATTTTATTGTTTTTCTGTAAAAGGGTAGAGAGTAAACATTTTATACTTTAGGAAACATGTGGTCTCTGTAACTTTAGTATTCAGTTGTGCTATTTTAGCATAAAAGCAAGCACAGATGATATGCAATGAATAAGCATGGCATGGCTGCGTTCCAACACATTTTCATTTACAAAAACATGTGGTGAGCTAGTACTGGCTTGTGAACCATTGTTCAGTGATCCCTGTGCTAGGGTATCACATTAACTGCCAAAATTAACTGTGTCATTTCTTTTGCTTAAATCCTAATTCATTTTTATTTCCTAACTCTACTAGCTGGGAAGTCTAGAAATATCTTTATCAGAAATGTTGACAGTGGAGTTCTAAGTCTCGTCTTTGATTTTAAGAAGTATGTTTCTAATAATTCACCTGTGTATAATATTTACCCTAGGTTATTTCTAATGTGTAATTTTATTATGACTTTTTCCTGGAATTCATTGAGATGTTTGAACATTTTTCCTGTTAATCTGTTAAATTTTTTATTTACATTGTGCACTTCTCAAAGGTTAAATCAACATCCCATCTCTTACACATTTGCACATGATGTTATTACCGTGCCTTTTAAAGACAGTTTTGTCTGGCAAACACAAGGTCATGAGTTTGATCCCCAGTACAAAAATAAATAAATAAATAAATACCAATTTTGTTTCTTTTGATTTTTTTTTTTGGTGTTTAATTTGGCATTGACTATTGTGCATGAAACTCACCTGGACCGGATGATTTTTTTGTTTCTTTTTTCTTTTTCTTTTCTTTTTTCTCTTATTTGGCATGCAGACTAAAAATGGTGTAGTAAATGAGTGGAAGTGGTTAAATATTCCTGGTTTTCATTTCTCGAAGATATTGGACATTACCAAATTAACTGTTGCTTGAATTTGCAGTTGCCCTTTATAAAACCACCAGCATGTATGATAGTTTCTGGAGGAGGACTTTATTCGCTGCATTAGGCAGCTTTCTATTAGTGTAAAAAAATAGCTGAGATAACCACTATAAAATGAGGAAAAGTTTATTTTGGCTCACGATTTTAGAGGCTTCATTCTATGGTCAGTCGGCCCTTTTTCCCTGGGGCTGCGGTGGCATAGGATATCATGGTGGAACAACGTGATACAGGAGGTATGTTTACAGTGTGGCACCTAGGATACAAAAAAGAGAAAAGAAGTTGGGATCCCAACTCTCCTTCAAGGATACACCTCCCAGCATCCTGATTTCTTTTTTCTTTTCTTTCTTTCTCTCTCCTCCTGCTCCTCCTCTTCCTCCCCCCCCTCCTCCTCCTTCTCCTCCTTCTCCTCCTTCTTCTTTTTTATTTTGGTACTGGGAATGAAACTCCTCAAGACCTTGTGCTTGCCAGGCAGGAGCTGTGCCACTGAGCTATAACCCTGACATGACTTTCTTTAGGTCCCACTCTTTTAAGTTTCCATCAACTTCCAATAGCATCTCAGGCTAGGGACCAAGCCTTGAAGCCTGTGGGCCCTTGGGAAACACACCAGGTGTAAACTAGGGCAATCACAATAAAAATGACTACAGAATTATTGAATTCTTCTATTACATCTTGATTATTTTTGGCAATTTGTATTTTTCTATCAATATATATTAAATAAGCATTCAAATTGTTGGCATAAATTTATTCCTAACCTTGTTTAAGTATTTTAGTTCCCACATTTGTAGTTAAATATACCTTCACATTCTTAATGTTACTTGAAACTTTTCTATATCATATTTGATTATTTTGTCAATGCATTGTGATTCTTAATAATTTTCTCAAATAATCCTAGTAGACATTTATTAGTCCACTGTGTTTTTTCTTATTTCATTAAGCTCTCTTATCTTTTTGTTATCTTTTCTTCATTACAGTTTGTTTCATTTATCTTTTTGACTTCTTAGATTGAATGCTAATTTTTAACAGATTTCCAATGGAACCATTTAAACTTTCAGTTTTATCAGTACCCCTTTAAATGTGTAATTTTTAATATTTTATTTCAATTACCATTCAAGCATACTTATTTTCTAATATATGTTATGATATTTTTTGACAAGTAAGTCATTTGGAAATATTTTCATAAATTTCCACATATAAGACTTTCAAAGTTAACTGATTGTTTTCGTATTCAAATACTATAGTATATTGTGCTCACTGACTAGTTTGAACTAAATCACACATGCACATGTGCCAACACACCACAAATCTGCATTATTACGGGGTCACAATGTACAATACTCACATTTCTTTGTTGAATTACTTTAGGAAGCTAGTCATTAGGGACTTACTGATGACAGAGTATGTATCTGTGTGCCCACTGTTTAATCCCTTATGTCTGCCATGTAAATCATCTCTGTACAGATTTCCTGACTGAATGACATTTGTAGATAACTTTGTTTTCAATCTTCCTAATTCATTTGTAGTCTATTTTCATCTTCTCTAATCTAACCTAATCTAATCTAATCTTCTCTAATTTAGTCTATTTTCATCTTCTGTAATCTGTAATTAACTGTTTACTTAGATACATAGTAATCTAAAAGAATATGTGTTACACCTTAAATCTAGGTGTCCCCTCAAAACTTCATTCAGTGATGGGGGCAGGTTTCTAGAGTTTGCAATTGATTCCCAGTCTAATGCTGAGATGAAAGTGTGAGTGCTACATCTGCCCTAGTGCTACATCTGCCCTAGCCTGCATACCATATAAGGGATCAAAGGGCATCTAAGATCTTTCTCTCTCTCTCTCTGTCTCTCTCTCTCTCTGTCTCTCTCTCTCTGTCTCTCTCTCTTGTTTTTGCTGTCATTTGCTGCCATGAACTATTGCCCTTCTGCCACGTGTCACCCTGCCCTGGAGCCAGCTCATTATAGACTGCAACATCTGTAAACTGTGAGCTAAATAAATTTTTCCTCTTTTAACCTTGGGTGTCAGGTATTTTGTCTCAGCAATGAGAGAAAGGTATCTGAGACTATAGCCTACACAAGACCAAGATAATAATTGTCATTGTTTAGAAAAAGCTAAAATAATACATATATTTTTCAATTATTTTTATATATTTTATGAGCTCAACTGCATCCTGAAATATATGTCTTCTTTATCTTTATATTTTCACTTAGTTTTCTGGCTTCTCTAATAATTTAGGAAGTCTTTAACATACATTTCAATTTGATGGTTACCTGTATCACTTTATGTTCTTGAACAAATTTTCATGCATGGATAGTGAGTTATACTGAAATATTAAAATGCACTAAGCAGACTTATGTTTTATTATTAGTGTCTCATATGACATTTGGAAAAAAAGAATCTCACAATTTCTTCATTCTATCAAGACTTCCAAGCACACAGATTCACCAGAAATTAATATTTCACTTGAAAGTCCTTGATTAAGCATGAGCATGAAAATATATT
>RJWT010030086.1:0-14765 GCA_004365215.1 Cuniculus paca | reverse complement strand
TGGATGGAGGCAACTTGAGATCATGCTCATGGATGAAATGGTTCAGAGTCACATGGGTGAATTTCGGGTTGTCTCCTAGTATAACAAATTAAAGGAGTTAGTGGGATCCAAAATGCACAATACATATTGGGAAAGTCAAAGGGGAGGAATTATCTAAAAAGGGAAGGAAGTGGCCACTGTTAATCTATTATCATGATTTGAAACTCATATTGTCTTCATTGTTCTGATTAGTTTCATTTTATTCTGTTTTGTCTGATTTTATTATACTTGATGGCATGGGCAGTCATTTTAAAGATAACAAAATATATAATTGCAGCCATCAAGGATGTCCAATTATCTTGTTTAGAAGCCCTGTTTTGCTTTCATTGTTTTGTTTTGACTGATTTTACTCTATTCTGTATTGTTTGATTGTAATATGTCTGAAGGTATAAGCAACTATTCTGAAGATAACAAGAAGCATTATGGTAGCCACTGCTGTTTTACTAGTATCTTGAAGATCTGTATTGCTTACATTGTTCTGCTTTGTTTTTTTACTGGTTTTATTTTGTTCTATTTTGTTTGATTTTATTTATCCTTGATAAATATATATTGCAGATAACAAAAGGAATTATGGTAGCCATTATCAATTGCTTTTTACCCTGTTTAGAAGTCGTGTACCATGTTCATTGTTTTGTTGTGATTGACTTTACTCTGTTTTATTTTGTTTGGTTGTATTCTTTAAAAAAAATAATAAATAAAATTCTCATTATGCAAAATAAAAAAATTGCATAAAAAATAAAATAAATGGATGAAAAAAGATAGTTGGAGAACAATGAAAGAAAAATAGAGTGTTTATATTGATGTCAGACAATATAAATATCAGTATAAAGATTGACAGTGGACATTTCATAGTGATAAATGCTCAACTGTTCAAGAAGTCAAAATAATCATAAATGTATACATATCCAATATCAATGCTTCAAAATACATGAAGCAGAACTTGATAGAATTGTGTGGAGCAGAGAATTCCATAATTATACTAGGAGGTTTTAAACACTATCACTCGGTAATTAGACATAAATGACCTAAAGATAATTGTTACTTATGGAGCACTACACCAGCATTTGAACAGCATTCTAAGTATGCATATAAACTATGTGTGATAGGCTATAAAAATTAAACATTACTTCACAATAATTCATGGATCAGAAGAGAATTTAGAAAAATAGTTTGAATTTGAATCATGATTTTGAACTTAAAATGTAGCCAGTCTTGGATAACTGTTCTAGATTGAGGAGGCTCAGTTTCATCAGTAAAGTGGAGATATTAGACTCTTACAGCTTGTTTGTGACAAGTAAGTGAAATAACCTGTATAAGAGCTTAGGACGACTCCTGGCATAATGATGATCCATAATTTCACTGTCAGTCACTGTGAGCCATTACTGAGGGTGTGTGAGTCTTTTCACTCTTTTCTGGTCTTTTCACTCTTTCCTGATGCATCTTCCCAGCCTATATGACTTAGTTGTTGTCTTCTCACTATACTACCAAAAATCGGAAGACTTATAGAAACAGAACACCATTACTTGAATACATATTTTAAGTTGTGAATCATCAGGATCCCATCTAGACTGTGTTTCTGATGGTCCTTAGTGCAGGCATTGAAGAGATAATGGAATCTCCTCTCCTCAAACTTTAATATGAGAATTGGAGTTCATCACATTGGCCTCCCACTTTCTAGACACCAAAGGCGATATGGAATACAAAGAACAATTATCCTTTCTTACTTTTCTATCTAACTCTTTGTAGAAAGTCAGCAATGATTTGAATGTCTCCATGTCTCAAAGTAACTCCTTTTGAACACTTCCACGAGTGGCTGTCTCACAGGAATATTGGTATTTAATTAATTACTGTTTGTAAAAGCTTTGGGATCTCCTGCGGGAAAGGGTCCTGTGGATGTAGGCAGCATTATCTTGGAGAGCCCTGCATCAAGCTTTATTGAATGGAGCGAGTGTCTCTGTGTAATCAAATTAACCACACTGTGAGGGGTTTACATTGTAATTAATGAAACCCATGCAGACTGATCAGTCTATTATTTTTAGAGTGAATAATTAAGTCTGAAGAGCTGAAGTGTTTTTTCAAGTAGTTTCTTTTTTTCAGATGACTATTGACATTTGGCTGTCATTCGCACCTTTTCATATCAATTAGCTTTGTGTCTATTTAGCTCATGTCATGCAGAGTTCATTATAAGAATTGAGTTTTTACAAAAACTTTAAAGAGTAAACTGTGGTCTACCTTAGAAAGAGACTTGACCTAATGAAAAGGTGTTTTATCAAGGGCCCATAGTGCATCCAGTACTGTGTGAACACCTTATATCACTTCCCGCCACCCATACAAATATTTTTCAGTCATGCAGGCATTGATGGTACAATGCCCATTTTATGGAGGAAGAAACAAGCTCAGGTAGGTAAAATAACTTCGTGAAAGCTACAAGTGAGCAAGTAGCAGAACCAGAATTTGAACTTCATGCTGTCTAAGACTCATACATTTTCCACAAGTAGCAGAGGCCTGGGTCGGTGCAGCCTGCAAGAAAGTGTGTCTTTCCAAACTGGGTGACGCATACCTTCAGTGTCTTGTTGTGTCTCTGCAGCTCTCGGCACAGACTCTCCAGTTTGCTACGAGCCAGGATAGCTCTGCTGTGTTCGCTTTGTAGCTGGTCCTTTTCTTTCTGGATTTGTACCTGTTTCTTTTGTAGGAGTTTTAACTTCTTTTGCTCAGTGCGATGCTCATCCAGCTAGACACGGGGTGGAAATGTGAAAGAAAATGGTGGGAATCACTTTGGAGTTGATGGAAAAGAAGCAAAACCAAGAGATTACTCTGGTGATTTGGAAACACTTTTTGCTCATATCTGTCCTCATGGAAGTACATGAACTTCACGAATGTCTCATTTGCAGTACTTCTAGACATGATTTCATAGCACAATACTTATAGGTTTTATATCATCATCATCATCATTATTATTAATCATCTTTGTTTTTGGTTGTCTAGAAATATTTTTTCCTGACTCAATCTAATGACACCAGCCAATATGGAAAGATGTGTCTCAGAATCCGGAAACTGCAGACTTCATGACAATACCTTTCCTTCTGGTAGTGGCCCATAGTTTGTGTGCTTGGATTACATTTTGTTCTCATAATTCTTTCTCAAAATAAGCTTCTGGTGCTATTTAAAAAAAAATAAGAAAGAGAAAAAGCAGCCTCCTGGTATACAGATAATTTTGAGCTTTGGGTGTGGGAAAGGAGAAAAAGAGAAAGTATTTCTCAACCACATAAACTTTGAAAGGTAGCTCTCTGTAAAGTACGCCGCTCCTGTGCACCCGCCACCACACCTCTGGCCATGCCAAAAACACTGTGGTGCAGGTTTCTGGAAAGCCCAGAGGAGTTTTTCTCACACCCCTGCAACAGCCACAACTAAAGTACCAAGGATGGCACATGAAATGAAACCAGTTTACCCCTGTTTTTTCCATCTGAGGATGCTAAAGTTCTAGGGTAGCATTGTCAAATAGCATCCAGGACATCCAGTTAAATTTAAATTTCAGATAAATAAGGAATTATTTTTTAGTGTAAGTACATCCCAAATATTGGATGGGCTATACTTTTACCAAAAATTATTTGTTATTTTTTCGAAATACAAACGTAATTGTCAATTTAAATGTGGTATATTTTTATTTGCTAAATCTGGTGACGTTCTTATAGAATCCTAGTAGAGAGAGTGGGAATCAACCTCCAGACGCTGTAGCGAAAGATTAGCTGATTCTAGGAGTATCAATCTAAGATTGACCATTAATGTGGCCACATTTGAGCAGTAGCATTTTGTCTTGAGCTGTTTTCTCTCGTAGACTCCGTTCCCTTAGTGCCTGAATGATACTTAAGCCAGGGAGGTACTGTTCCTAACAGTGACGTTGTTGGTTGGTAGGAAGAGCCATGGAGAGGCCCTGGGTGCTTCTAGACCCAGGTTATTCCTGGTGCCTCACAGAGTCTGGTGCAATGGACATTCATGCCACATAAACCCTGACCCACACCTTAGTTTCTCTGTTCCTGAGCTACACGAGCAGGACTGCCACAATTTCTTCAGTTCCTTTTGTTTTATTCCTTTCCTCTCACCCTCCTGTCACATTGAAATAACCACTATCAGCCCTTGTCACAGTAAACCAAGAATATACATAATTGATATTCTATCTTCATACTTGTGCAATTTCTTCTTATTAGTAGAAATTAGCATTAGGAAAAAAACAAGAACCATGTTACTAAAAATATTGATTGAAACTGATATCCTTCTTGGAAAGTCAATGATCCTTCATTATATATTTTTCATGCTAAACTCTTGTTCATAATATAAATGCAGTTCTTTCATTTTGCACCATAGTTATCAGACAGGTGAAATTTCCCATGCTTATATTTAGATTTTAAAGGATTATATACTTTCTTGAAATTTATATATTGTTATTATTGTTATTCCTGTTGTGGTTTATACTTCATCCTTTGAAGATTAAATCATATGTCAAGACTTTTCTTTTTTTTTGCGGCCTCAGGGATTGAACTCACAGCCTCGCGCTTGCCAGGCAGGTGCTTATGCCACTGAGCTAAATCCTATGCCAAGACTTTTCAACTTCAGTACTAGTGTCATATTTTTGGGCTATATAATTTCTTACTGTGCCATATCCTGTACGTTCTAGGTTGCTTATTACCACCCTTTGCCCCTATCCACTATATACCAGTAACACCATCCAACTGTAATACCCAAAAGCGTCTCCAGACAGAGATGCCTGTTGTCCCTGGGTGGGCTAAGGTGCCTCTATTTGGGGAACATTGCCTTATGTGGCTTTTTCTGAGTGTCAAGAGGAAGATATCCTATGTGTATAAGTTGAAAGAGATAATTTGTGCTTGCTCAGTATGTGTGTGTGTGCATGCGTGTGTGTGTAATTCAGACTTTTGTGAATGCATGTGAATGCATGGGGTTTCTTAATGAATGAACGCTGGCATATTGCAACTGTATCAACCTCAGCCAAATGCTGGCTGTGATTTAAAAGTGCACTTAGGGATGGTTCTTTCTGTACAACTGAAATGGGAAGATAGGATTTTATCTACAGTCTCTCTTGTACTTGCTCTTTTCTAAGTAAAATTGATGCCAAATACTAAATTAGAATTGTATTAGTGATATTATTTTAACTGCATAACATTTGAAGAAAATATTTTTCTTGTGCCACTTCCTAAGTTAGTCATGAGATATCCTTATTTATTAATGAACTTATCCTTATTTATTAATGAGTACAAGGGCAGATACTATTACAAGATTCATACTTTGCAAGGATGAGTGAGCTAGAGTGGCAGTTTGATTCACAGCTCTGAAGCTGATGATTTATTCTATATTAACAGTTATATCTCAGACATTTTCTATATTAATATCCAAATCAGCGAGCAAGAAATAGGTTTTTATCTCCAAGTAAAACTTGAAATTTCTTGTAATTTTTTTTTTTCTGAAAAGGAAATGTAATGAGTCTTCTGGATCAATTTTCATCTAACCATTTTTTCTAGAATGATCTTTTGGGTTTTAAAATTTATCGTAAGAGATGAGATACATGCTAAAATAGGATAAGATTTGAACTGAGTTAGGGTCTCTATTAAGTGACCTTGGTTGAGAGGGTGAGTAGGCAGAGAGAGTTCCTTGAGACCAGGGTGAGCAGCGCTGGTTCACGAAGAAGTCTTGGCCACACTGGAGAATGCTGTAGGAACACAGCGCTATGAACGGCATTCTGTGCTTGTCTAGAACCCTGCTCAGTCCAGCCAAGGACAGAAAATGGCGCTGGCAAGTGGCTTGGTATGAATGGGTGCGTTGGTATGAATGAAGAAGGGGAAAAAGACAGATAATAGGGAGAATACTAAAAGGAGGCTTGCTGCATCAGTGAGCATAGTATGGAGTAGGGGAAAGTGAGAAAATATTTTTGACGCCCAAATTTATTTTCTGGTATTTAAATTGTTTATAGCCATTGTTAAAGAAATTGCAATAAAGTTGATATACTTGTTTTGTAAATTCTACTATTCTTTTGGCAAGCAATATAGACATAAAGCTTAAAACTCAAAAAAGCATTCATCCTGTTTGATTTAGTAATCCTGTTTCTCAAACTTTTTCTTAAAGTCATAAGAAGAAGGAACAAATTTAATGTATGATGACATTCACTGTGGCAGCATTTGGTATAGCAAAAGAGTAGGAGGAATCTAAATGTCCCCCAAATTAGTGACTCTACATATATAGCCACTTAATGTAATATGACACAACATTTACAAAGCATCCTTATGAAAGCTATAAACTATTTGGAAAAAATGTCTATCGTGTAAGCCAGGAAAACCAGCTATTGACTCCTGTGTACCTTATAGCAGTAAATATAAGATACGTCAGCATGTGTAGCATAACTGGAAGGGGATGTTCATAATACAATCTGTGTTTTAGGTGATGGGGTTTGTGGTTTTTTTGGTTTTATGTACTCAGCACTTTCCTTTCATCATAGTGTGGTTTATGTGATTGATTAAAATTAATGAAGAGGTATTATTGGCAGAATTAAGCAGCTAGTCACTCAGGCCTTGGGTCTATTGCATGATGACGGTGTAACACAAAGCATCAACGTGGAAGGAAAGAGCAGTTAGGGACTTCAGGACTCAAGTCAGAGTGAAAAACAAGACAAGTTACTCACTAAATTCTATCTGTTAGCTAAATATGGAGTTTGTAGGTCTAAAGCTTATTCAGTTTTGGAGGTCCTCTTAAAAACATTAAGATAATTAGGTGAAGGGCCCCTGCAAGTGAGAGACCACAAATTGGAGCTTCTTTAGCTGTGAGATAAATCTACCTGAGTGAAGGGGTACAGATCAGTCAACTTCCTGGAGGAAGTTTTTGCTCTGCCATTCTCTTGATAATACTTCTCTAGAAGAAATAAATTAATTTTGTTAAAGAAAAGAAGCAGAAATAAAAGAGAAGTTCATTGTTTAGTTTTTCTAGAAGATGCCACATCCTAGTTGTGGGTCCCCCAATCTGTGGGGACAGTGTAAGTATCTTGGACATGTTTTCACCTCATCTTCGTCTCTGCAGCAGTTCGTGAGAGTTCACTGAAACTAGGCAGGTGTCCACACTGAGTCCTTCCCTTTTCTCCAAGTGAGCCGGTGCCCTGCAAGAACCCTTGGGTGGTTCAGAGTGGCTTCCTTAGTTGGGGTAGGGATGGCAATGCTGAGTGCTGAGAGGAAGGCCGCCTGTAGAGAATGCGTGGAGCTAGACACAGAACAATGCACACGGAACACTTTACCACAGTAGGGAATAAACTAGACCAGGAAAAATCATGCCATGACCTGAGGCATGTACTCTGCTTTCCTCCCTTTTAAAACTCTTGAAACCCTGGTTAAAGAATTGAATTAAAGTTTAAGATTTGTTTAACTTTATATTGAGAATATTTCTGTTTTATTGCAGAGTTGAAAAGAACTTTAAAATATCCACAATTTTACTACTTATACTTCTGGAAGTCTTTCATTTCCAAAATTATATACATAATTGAATATATATTCTAATTCGATTTCCTTCCTTCCTTCTTGCTGTTTTCAGTTTTTCTTTTCTTATGTTCTATAATGACATATATATATATATATATATATATATATATATATATATATGAAAAACTGAGTATCCTTCTTTTTTTAGCTCTAACTACAGCCTGAATCTTTTGGACAAAAAAAGTTAATCAAAGATCTTACCAATTCAGCATACTTCTTGAATAAAAAATCAAGCTTTTCTTCAGGTGTTTGCAGCTTGTTCAGATTTTGCATTAGTAGGTTGGCTTCCTTGCCTTAAAAAAGACAAATGTAAAACATTTAAAAGGAATTGAATTTGTAGTCAGGTGTTGTGTGCTGGTATCTCAGATTGATCACATGCAAGTTAACTACCAGCCTTGTCTAAGCCACTGGCCTATCTGGGTCTCAGTCATTTTCTTTTCCTGTAGGAAATGATGACACCTTGCAGCAGAGGTGAGGATTCATTCAGAAGTTTGTAAAAATGTATAGTACAAGATCAAGTTCATAATAGACCTTCAATAAATATCTGCTATAACCATAGTCCTCAGACTTTTTTATCTCAAGTATTAATATTCAAAAGATATATTATACATCAAAGCACTGACTTTTTGGAAGAATAAATTACTCATTTTCTCACTTTAATTAATGAAAAGAACAAAATCAGACGGTTGTCATTCCTGACTGTCATAAAACAGCCATTATCAATATATGGTTTTAATAGAATTCCAGTCAGAAGCATAGATACTTGACAGTGTTGTGTTCCTAGTTTTCCCCTGTAGTTCTTTTAATATCCCTTTTTTGGGCCAGAGATTTAGCTCAGTGGCGTAAATGCCTGCCTGGCAAGTGTGAGGTCATGAGTTTGATCCCCGGTGTCACAAACAAAACAAAACAAAAAGAAACAAAACAAAACAAACCCTTCTTCTCTTAATTTGGAAACCAGGTCTCTTCTCATACAACATCAGCCTATTCCATGAGGCTTGGGTGAAAATAACCCTGATTGTATTTCTGAGCAGAAAGTAAAATTCATATAGAAGACCACAGAGCCCAGGCAGGGAAAGCCTGTGTGTCTCCACGATTCTGAGCTCAGTCTTCCCAGGCTTTGCTCTCTCCCCGCTGCGCCTTACTGTCTGTCGGCTGGTTCACTTTCTGTTCCTAGTTGCACTTTATGCTACATTTTAAAACTCATCTGTTCATGATTATTTAACAGGGAGCCTTAGAGTTTTCCTTTTCTTTACTCATTATTCTTCCTTTTGTCTTCTTCAGCTTTGTCGTTTTGTGGTGTCTAGAAATCCTGTCTCCAAGTAACCATTTGGGCAAGGGTTAGGAGGAAGAAGTCTGAGGCTGTAGCCCACACTTAACATTAGTTTACCTTTTCAAGTAATCTGACCAAGGTGGATGATTTTCTCATCCTCACCTCTATGTCTAATCAGAGTAGGGAGGTCAAGCTACCCAAGGGGCCCATGTTTCTTCATATCAATCTGCTGAAGAATTTATTGACTTTGACCAACTTTTTTCTCCCAAGACCAGACATTTCCATTTGGCTAGAATATCTGTTTCTATTCTGGAAAGGTGGGTAGATCATGGAGTTTGGATTATCAGGTGAACAATAGGGCATAGGACATCCTTATACTAAAGAATTATTCATTGTTTAGCCAAAATTCAAATTTTACTTGGCATCTCATATTTTTATTTACTAAATCTGGTAACTCTACATGAAATTTAGGAATTTTAGGTCTAGAAGAAACTTCAAACTAACTGGTTTAAATTTGTAGATAGAGTATCTTAGGTCTAGAAAAGACCAAAGTTACATAATTAGTGGTGACTTTGCCAAGGCAGAAACCCAAGGTTACTCTTCTTGTTCTAAATCACTACACTCCCGTGTGGAATTCTGATGCCAGGGAAACCTACAGAAAAGAAAGGAAACTTCTTTTGAAAACAGTGACCTCATTCTCATCAGTCAGTTTTGTCTGTCTTTGTTCAGCAAGTAAGCTCAGATTATAGACAAGGCCTAAGACATGGGAAAAGGCGGGTGTGTGGGGGGCCCCTCCCAGCTTGCCAATGATGGTTTGTGGTATAACGTGCTGCCTTTTGCAGCTTGTGATCATTACTGCCCCACCCTGCTGGACACATGCTTCCAGCGACTCCTCTGGCAGCCTCCTCTGCATTGGTCAAGCCATTTTTTCATCTTTGGCTGAAAAGATGTGGGGAAGGTGTCCACATGAAGGCTGCTGTCCTGAGTTAGTGTCACTTACTAAAGACAAGAGACGATACCGTTGATCAGTTTTGGCCCAAAGCCCAGCATAGTGTTTAGTGCCTGGCAAGTGCTTTGCAAATACCAAAAAACGATAGAATAAAACAAAACCAACTAGCACAAACCTGAATTGTACTAAGCAAATGAATGCTGTCCTGCTTTGATTGGAGGAATGACAGGTCTTATTCTCACCTATGACATTCAGTAAATGCTGGGACATCTCTTGCTGTGAGTACTGACCCGTAAAACTATTGCATGTCTTGTTTAGGGGAGATAGAAACAATTGTGAGAGTACACTTGTTCTTTCTCCCCAATTAAGTATCTTCTCAATAGGTTTTGTTTTTAGTAGCTGCAAGGAGAGGTTTTTGTTGTTTGTTTTTAAATCTTCATGCTCACTGAGGTCTTTTTCAACTTAATCACCTGTTATTTTATATAGAAGGTTTTCTCCCTTCAACAACAACAACAAAAATCCAAGAAATTGGAAACAAGCATGTGCAGAATTCATAAGTTTGTGACATTAAAGACCTCAAATTTTAAATTTTTGTTGGTTTTGTTGGACTAGGTTGTTTTGTAGGATAATCATGGATCAGAGGAGTAGACAGAGGCTTGTATATCTTCTAAGAAAAGCTATAATTACATTCCCATGGAAACAGGGTCATTTGCTGACATTGTTAGACTCAAGAGGAAAGACTGACTTTATTCAGAGATATCTTATCAGGAGGAGACCACCTCCCTTTTTCCTCATGTGTCATTCCAAAGCGGGTTTCATTTCTTCCCATTAAGCTGGGGAAAGCGTGTGGCGGGCATATGGCTATCGCACTGCAGAATGCTCAGCTTGGTAGGAAGTGTACGTGACAACTGAGCCACCCGTGTAGCAAAAGCAACAATGCCACATGTGGCTGTGGTCCCTGGCACAGTTGTATCGGAACACAAAGGAACCATCTGACATCAAAGAAACTAAAAATCCTGAATGAAGACAAGTGAACCAGCCATAGGAACGAGGAATAGGATTTTTCTTGGACTTTTAGCATAGTAAAGATAGTTTATACTAAATTTGGTAATGACTTATGCACATTTAATGTTTCAAAACTATGGCTTTTCTAAAATGAGTTTTTAAATCTTCGGGGCTAAAATTTGATCTTACGTACACATGTGTGTGCCTCTCTATCCTCTTCCTGGTTTCCATGTGTTATGGCCAAACATTAAAAGAATATACTAATGATGTTGTATGGGGTGGTACAGGGAGGTCATCAGCCCCCCTTACTTCTGATTGGAGTAGGCCTCTGATTCAAAGACTGTTGTCAAACATGTTTATTAGGTTGGAGCTTGCTAACTTATAAGTGGTAGTACTAGAGAAATGGAGTTTTCCTTTTAAAAAAAATCTGATTATTTGTTAATCATAAGTTTAAGGAAGAGAAAGAAGCCAAAATCAGTTACCTTTAACTTTATCCCTATTCATATCTTTCACTTCAGTACAACACACAGACACATACAGACACACAGACACACACACACACACACACACACACACACACACACACACGGGGAGGGGATTGATTCCGATATAAAAACTTTTGGACAATAAATCAAATGGTTAGGAAGCATTATTAGAACACTTGAAAAAGCTCTGGAGTGAAATTTTTGCATGCTATCTTATGGAAACTTTAACAATAATGCAAAGGGACATATCTGAGATACTTGGATTAGACAGTGAAAAAATTGTTTCCAACTTTTTACGTTTTTACAACATTCCAGAATCACTAGGATGATTCCAACCTTGTACTTCAGGAAATTTTAAAGGTATTAGTGGGGTTATTTTAATCTTTATGCTGGGTGGGTCCAAGTATGTTATTATGATGGGTCACACTGGAAAGCACTGCAGCAGTGAATTTTAAATGTCACAGTGATATCTTACTCCAGTGTAGTCATACTTTTGGGTTTACAGAGAGTAATCTATTATTGGTATTTGAATCCAGTTCTGACTCTGGTTCCCATCTGTCACTATACCATGTTGTCTTCTCTAAATGAATAAGATGAGATCACTGCCCTTAGTAGGTTCTCTGTATAGCTTGGAATATAAGCAAATGCAGAAAATTTAAGAGACAACTAAGGAAGGTGATGCTAACTCTATGTCAGCACGCCAAGAACAGTATCATATAAGAGAGAGTACTAGTCTGTGTGTTTCAGTGAGAGAAAACAGGTAGAAGAACTTTCCACAGTGTAGCAACATGTATTCAACCATCTATAAAATTATGTATAGCATTAGATTTCTCAGTTTTCACAGCCACTGTTGGTATTACCAATGTCCCATGCCCTTCAAAAGTTTTTCCTCCATCTGTTTTTTCACTTACCCTGTAAAACAATTAGTTTGCATGTCTGCTTTTGTTTCTATACCTAATCTTGCTTGACCAAAGGGCCATTAGTTATTTATTTTTGTGTACATACACAGCAACTCTTAAACCCAAGGTATTAACAAATATTCATTGAACCAATAAATTATTAAAAATACAAGTATATATCTTCTGCAAGATATTTGGTAGAAATCACTTGATACATTTCTGATGAGTTGTATTTAAAAATATTTTGTATAATGGAATATAATATCAAGTGATATAATTGATAATAACTTTGTACACAAATGTTTACATCTTGCTTATATCTAAACTCCGTTTGTTTCACTTTCAGTGATATCCTTGTTCATTCATCCTTTTATTGATTCTTTAAACATGTATCTATTGAGCCTAGAATGTGTCATATACAATAGGCATCCAAAGACATCTAAATACTCACACATGCATACCTTACTCTTGGGATAAAAGATCTAATAGGCAAGCTATACATTAATCCCATAAAAAGTATATAATTTCAAATGCTGATTAGTGTTATATGGGGAAGAGGCATGGTACATAAAGATAAAAAAAATGTAAGACTTTATCTAGGTTTGGAGTAAAACCCCATTTCAATTTTGAGCTAAATGAGTAGGATTTAGTGTTCAAAAGGCTGAACGGGGGTGGCAGTGGGGAATGGATAGAGATTTTTAGGTGCAGAAGAATAGCATGTGCATAGGCCTTTGGGAGGTGGGGGATATGTTCGAAGAACTGAAAGAGACAGAATGACTGCAGTGGTGTTGGTAACGGGGCAGAGCGTTCACAAAGGGGATGCTGTGGGGCAGAGTGAGGTGACAGGAAAAGGGACTTACTAGGGGCTGATTGTCAGGTTCTTGGTATGAATTTTGGTCTTTTAAAAGCAGTGGGAGGCCTTTGGGACAGAGAGCAAATGGGTAATGTGTTAAAAGTTTGCTTGAGCTCTATTGAGGAGTCGAGGGTGGGAACAAATATAGTAAGAGAAAATTAAGGCAGCCCCCAAAGGAAGCTGTTATAGTAATCTAAATATTAGATACGGCTTTTTGTGAAGGTTGAAGAAGTACTCCTTTTTAGGAAAAATGAAAATTATGTATTAGAACATAACTACTTGCCTAATCCTTTTAGCATTTTCTTTTCCAATTTTTGCTCTTTATTGCTGACAGGCTCTTTGACTGTGGATGGTTCTGCAGAAGCAGTGGGTTCCCTTTCAGCCTCTTCAGTGATTTCTTCACAGTCTCTGTCCTCATTGTCAGGTGCTTCTGCCCTTCCAGGCCGCTCCTTCGCCTCGGGTGGGCCCTCTTTCCCTGTGGAACTGGCAGCCGACCCATACATGCTTATGATATCTTCCAGTTGTTGATTCAACTCTTCAGAGATATCATGGGCTCCCTTTTCAGAGTGGCCACTTGCCTCTTGCTCTGGGGTTTGGAATGATGTTGAAGACTCCTGACTGTCTTGCTTCCCCAGGTCATTTTGATTGGGTGGTGATGAGCTCTCCCCTGAAGGTGCCGATTGTTCTGCTGAGAGCTGTTCGGGCTGATTAGTCTCCATACTTGGAGTGGTATCTAGTAGTAAGCAAAGTTAGAATTTTTTATAGTTAAGCCAGTAATATATTAATGCCGAGACTGTCTCTCAGATGGGTACCAGATACTTAGGGTTTCTAACATAGCATGAATGTACTTTCACAGATCATTGATATTATAATTGGTAAGGTAGGAGCAGTGTGAAACCATTTTTCAAATCAAGTCCTATCATTAGCACACTTTTGGTTTGATACTTAGTTTTTAGTAGTATCCCTTACAACTGACATTGAGTAATTCGTGTTGTTTTTTTGTGATCACATTTATCATTTAGCTTAGACAAGCCAATTTATATTATGATACATTTTATATAATTCTCTGTAGAATCACAATCATTAGAGGTACATAGATATATACATTTTTCCTTCAAAGTTAAAACACTTAATACAAGCTATTACTAAAATCATTCATATAATGTTCTTAAACTCTATTTTGATCCATAATGTAAGATTTGATTAGTGTGTGTTGATTTAAGTGCATTATTATGCTAATATTTCTTGCTTTGCTACTTTTTCTTTTTCTCGGATTGGCAACAACAAATATCAATCAGCAAAACACTTTTTCTGAAGTTCCAGCTGACATCAGTTTTGGAATGAGATAAGAATGAGAGAAGTATAAATAAACCAACTAATATGGAAACACAGTGATTCTTATAGTATTAATTCCTTAAATTTCTATAGTATCCTTTTGTTCCATTCTAAAAACTGATTTTATTTTAGAAGAAAATAGATCACAGCTTTTACTTCTCCGTTGTGAACTTCTAGGAGGATGTAGTAATTTTTAAGAAGAGCAGTATCTAATAAGTAATAAGAAGATGAACTAGGGAAGCAGTTCAGATGTAATATGGGCTCTTTGGAAAAAGGACCAGAGGACAAGTTGAATCAAAGATTCCAGGTTTCTGGCTATTACCATTTCTAGGGTTGTAAGAGATTTGGCTTAGGCCTTTAATTTACAGTTTCTTTGACTTGTAAATAACTTTTAGCTGTGG
>RJWT010030085.1:0-14759 GCA_004365215.1 Cuniculus paca | reverse complement strand
CCGGGGATTGAACTCAGGACATCGCACTTGCCAGGCAGGTGCTTACACCACTGAGCTAAATCCCCAGCCCAGACTACTTTTGCTACTAACATTGGAGTACAATGTAAGTTGTTTGTTAACTAGACACTTACACCATTTTACAGGTTTTGTGATTCAAAATTTGATTGAAATTGAATATGTACATTTTTCTGAATATTGACAGTTTGAAGCTAAAGAAAGACACTCAAGTGTTTGTTTTTAACATTATGTAATATACTTTACAGGTATTCCATCCCCCACCCACCCAGAATCTAGGGCATGTATGTGTGTGTCTGTGTTTTATGATAGCTAGCTTAAATGTGATGTTTATGAAATCTTTCCAAGTGAAATCATGAAGCACACACTACAATCATTGTTGCAAAACTAAATAGAAAAAGTCAATGTCTGTTAAAGAGCTTCATATCCCCAATAGGGTTAAGATATGTGACATTTTAGAAAAACTTTTTAATTTATGAGTCAAAATGGAGAGCTTAGTTATGAGAGATTGGAGGACTGAGAGCACAGCATTCAGAGTTTAGTGATTCTCTTTTTCACTTCTCTTTATGGTGAGGTTACCCTGTAGTCATATACAAGTACTGTACACAAGTAACCGATGCGGAATTTGACTTTTTAGGTCTCTATCTTGTGTCATTAAGGTACACTAAGAATAATTACAGTGGTAATTTTGCATCTTATATTAAAACACTGAAGATACACACATGCATTTCATGTCTAATTATAACACTGTAGATTAATATATGTGGTGCCTAAGTACTAATTCAGGTTTATGGTCCCCCTCTCCAAGAAAGTGTGTTCTGAATTCTAAATAGCAGATTCATAAGTGTTGTTCTTTCATATACAATAATTTAAAATATGTCCTCCATTCTCAGGCAGAATATCATTGAAGGAAGCTTGAAATCTTGGAATTTGAAAAGTAGAGGCTTTTAAATTAGGCTGGTAGGAATAGTACAAAATTGAAGAGTGCAGGCTTTTAAATTAGGCTAGTAGGAATAGTGCAAAATACCTATAATTTTTCTACAGCTCAGTGCATGGAATGTCAACAGTCTAATATTTCTTGCAGTTTTGTCTTTTTGATATATAATACTATTTTAAAGTGGGTTTTAATGAAAATTTACTATTATAACTGGTACTTCTGGGTTTTTTTGTTTTTGTAGAGGGTGGTTTTTACAAAGGAAGATAAAAGTTTATCACCAGTTTCAGATAAATGAGCTAAGTTCTCTAATTTTTAAAAATGCCTTCTAACTTGAGCATTTATTATTTTGTCAAAACAATTCTGATCTCTTTAAGTGATAGCTTCTGATTAAATCTAGATCCTATATTTTACAGAACTGTAGTCAGACTAGGTGTGTTAACTTTCTAACACAAGTTTTATTAAACAGTAGGCGTTAAATGAAAGTACTATTGCACAGTTGTTACATGGTTGTCAGTAGTTTTGCATGAATTTGCACTTTTGTTTGAAGTCCTGTCCGGTAAATTAACTCAGTATTTTTTTCCAGGTTAAATATAGAAGATTTGTAGTTTTGTGTTTTGTTTTTTTGTTTTTTGTTTTTTTTTCCGGACAAATTTCAGTGAGTGTTTATTTTACCATTGGTAATTCTTAAATTTAACCTCACAGTATGCCAGAAGTTTTGTGAAATATCAGAAACGTGTAAATTGCTAGCCCCAGATGTGTCCTGCTCTGTCTTCTAGAAGTAATGAATATCACTTAAGAGAAGTTAATGTGAATATTAATAGGTTATGACTTAGTGAATGGAAGGTGTGCCATGAATCTTTGAAGAATGAACTGTATAAACCTCAGGTAGCTGAGTTTTATTAAACCTGTATCGGTTCTTAAGGAGGTGGTGGTCATCTCTGCTTGCCCAGAATGTTTTACATAATTTAACACCATTTGTGGTAGCAACCAGCATATTCATTGGAAGCTAAAACCTGTTGAATCACTCATTGCAGAGTAACTGTCATTTAGCTATAATCTATCCATGTGGCAGTATGTCATTGTGATTAAGAACACAGATTTTACAGCCAGAATACCTGAGGTGGAATCTTCATTCTGCTACTTGTTAACACTGGGCAAGCTATTTATTTTTCTTGTTCCTCAATTTCCACATCTGTTAGGAGGACATAGTAGTTAGTGCCTACTTTATTCGATGTGGAGGGGAGGATTAAATGAGATCATATATATAAAGCTCTTAAAGTGTTTTAAAATTTCAGCTGTTATTATTTGTCATTCCACAAGTAACTAAAAAAAGCTGCTGTTCCTCAGGCTTGCTTTTATGCTGTGAATTCAAAAGCCATTACAGCAAAAAAAGAAAAAGAAATTTCCTAGCCATAAGTTGTGGTGCTTTTCTTCTGACTAGTTTTCATTGCTTTCCCTAGAGCAGTGATAGTGAACCTTCTACAGCTTTCAGTGCTGCAAACAGCCCACTGTGCCCTCGGTTCGCACCACTGCCCTAGAGGTTAAGCTGTATTAACGAGACAAATTTAAAAATTGTCAGTTTTTTTTTTTAATCAAGGAAAACATGTCTTTTCCACTTATTTACTTAAGTATTTCCATGAAATGTTTGCAGTGTAAACACTGTGGTGTTGTGTTAATGCATGAGAATCAAAAAGTGGAGCTGGGTAATCTGTTTTCACTTGATAAGCTGAATTAAACAAAGTAAATGGCACAAGTAGATGAAACAATAAATTAAAATTCAGATTACCATATTACAGGGATAGTACATAAACAAACTTTGGGCTATTGTTTTACTGTTCTAGATAATTTAGTGTGAAGATTTTGGTTGAACTTCACTATATTCACATTTATAAAAGCTTTCTAGTATAAATTAAACTTTGTTATTTACAGAGTGGCCACTGTACCATTTAAAAATTATCTTGTATTTAGTTGTAAGATTAAATACTCTAATTTAAACTATTTGTATACACATTTTTATAAAGTAGTCCTCAATGACTTTTATTTCTAAGTAATTTACTTAGATTTTACACATAAAATAAAATTTAAACTTTAATGTTTGCTGTTAACCAAACTATTGTGGGGCATAGCTGTGTTTTTTATGGAATACAATTCTATGTGAGGTAATCTGTTTTAAAAGGTATTTAGTGTGAAAACTTACAGATTTACTAAATACTCATTATTTGTGTGTAAGACAGTGATCAATTTCTTTTCTATTAAATGTATTTGATACATTTTAATTTGTAAGGGTGGCAGGATAGATATTTTTCTCAATTCTCTTTTACTGATGATGAATCTGAGATCAGAGAAGTTAAGAATTTTATATATTCCTATGATCTTTTCAAGGAAGTGGCACATGAAGAATTGGAACTCAGGTTTCTTAATCTAAATCTGTTGACTTTCTACTCAACCAGGCACCTGCTTTCCTTTCTTCAATATTGGGCAATGTTAGTTACTTCTTGCTTTAGTCATTGTGCTATTTTATTTGTTTGTTTTTGTTTTGTTTGGGGGAGTTAAACAGGAATAGTGTTAATGAGCTGTTTAAACTCCTTAGAACTTTTTATAAAGTTATATTTTTAGTTTAAGAGGTTTTTGCTTCATAAAGGTAAGTTTGAGGACTTCAAGGAAAAGATCATTTGCTAAAGATCGGGCATAGTGGCACACACCTGTCGTCGCAGCACTCGGGCAGCTGAGTCAGGTAGATTGCCCTGTGTTTAAGACCAGCCTGGTCAATTTGAGGACACCCTGAAATGCAAAGTGAGACAGTGTCTCAAAAAAAGTAAAAATGGAACTTCTTGTTTTACCACTTAAAGCACAAATAATTCAGGGCCTGTTATTTATGAAGTGATTATCAGGATATATTGATGTCATAGTAGTTGACCCTTTGCCGAAATTTATAGGAAAGTTTATGAATCTTTGTGATTAACATTTTCTTTAGTTATCTTGTTTCTGTTGATTTATGGGCTTTAGAAATGTATTTAATCGTAGGAATTAGAATTATTTGTAGTGTAATTTTATATCTTTCTAAAATGTATTATTAAATACTCAGTTATGATTTTTCAGTATGTTGATTTGAAACAACTTCATTATCACTTTGTAAGGGCTTCTTTGAAGGAAAAAAGGAATTTTAAGTTGGTAAACTTTATTCAGACGGTTATTGGAGTATCATCACATCATATCAAGAGTACTTTTTTTTTGAGAGTACTTGCTCTCAACATGAATTATCATCATTGTTGATCTGGATCAACTGTCTTAAGTATTGTTTGTCAACTATTCCTCCACTGTACAGTTACTGTTTTTCTCCTGCTATGCATACTGGAAAATAAGTCATCACACATAACCCACATTTAAGGGTGCTATGCTTTACCTCCTTCAGCGCAAATTTTCTGCGTATTTAGTATTCTTGTACATGAGAGATTTATTTTTCTCTATTATAAATTTATTGTTTATAATAAATATAAATGCTTGAATGTTTATTTTATACATTAGGTTATAAGCCGATACTACTTTATTAATTTTTTACTCAAATTTTTCCAGATTTGGCCAGTGGGAACTCTTTCATTATTTTCTTATATATCTTTGATATACTCTTTTCATTTTTTAAAAAATCTTTTTCCTTACTTCCTGATACTACCAGATGTTTCTGTCTCAGCTCATACATTTTCTATCACTGTCCTAAAATCAGCTGTTTTGCTAAGAAGCTCCTTTCATCAAAGCATAGTATCAGAAAGCAAGATCTGGTATGCTTGTTAAATACTGGGGTGTCTTTTTAAAGCATTGTCTGACAGAGCAAAGAAATAACTGTGAATGCTAATCCATTTGGCCATATACATATATCTATAAATATTTCTACATGTAACCATCTGTATTAAGCTGAAGTCAGTTCTTAATGAAATGTCCAACTTTATTACTGTATTGACTAGGGTTAGTCTCATCTCCCTGTTTATTTTTATTTTCCAAAATGATATACCTGACTCCTGTTGTCTGCCCTCCATTTATTTAATTACTCAATTTCAGTATACATGTATAGCAGTGTTAGAATTGTTAACCTAGATTTCCACTGAGGAAAAAATTTACTGAAGTACAGTCCTCGTGTATATTTCCTTTCATCTTAGAGGCTACTTATTTCCAAAGTTCATAGGCTAACATCTATTCTATATTTTTCTGTCAATAAAATTTGTCATATGAATGACTCATATTTTTTCCTAGAAGGTGCTGTGTTCTCTTTGCATTGAGTACTATGTGGACTGCTTTTCTTTGTTGCTTCTCCCTGAAATACTCTTTGCCCTGATACACCCACCCCACTTTGGTCCTCTCATCCTATAAATTAGTCTCACTGCCTCTCTGTCTCTGTCTCTCTCTTCCTCTCCCTCCCTCCCTCTTTTTCTGCAGATTGAACCCAGGCCTTCTCACTGAGCTACATCCCCAGCCCTTTTTGTTTTTTTATTTTGAGATGGAATGGAATCTCAGTTAAGTTGCCCAGGCTGGGCTCAAACTTGAGATCCTCTTGTCTCAGCCTCCCAGAGTCTATGCGGTAATCCCTGGCTTCTTTCTTAATAGGGTTGTGAGTAAAGTATATGATGGATGATGGTGGAACATTTTATTTTTTATTCCATAGTTTTTCTTAACATTTCTGGAAAAGAATGAATAATTTGTGTATGTAAAACATTATATTTTTAAAAATGTTTCTGTTTTTTACGCTATTGGAATAGGGAAACAGTGTAACATTAAGAGCATAGATGCTGGAATAGTACACCCTGACTTCAAATTCTGGCTCCATAGTTTAGTAACTTGGTAAACTTAGGTGTATCTCAATTTTCTCATCAGTATAAGGAAAATTTTTAGATTATCTACATAATAAGATGGATGTGAAAGTTAAATGAGACAGTGCATCCTTTAAATGTTTTTAAGAGTTCCTAGCACATACCAAACACTTATTATTAATCATTGTTAAACTCTAGTGCTATAGGTAACAGAACTAATTATATCAGAATACGATATTTAAGGTAGTTATCTTTTCAAGCTCTTGAGGATTACTTCAGAGTGTTAAAGGCAGAGTGATTATATGTTCTAGTTTACCTGGCATGGTGATCCAGAAATATGCTGCTTGTGCTAGCATGATTATGAGTAGCATCCTTTGTACTCCCAAAAATATTTTAGTTTCAATGGTAAGTTATATGGTCACCTTACTTACAAAGCTGTTATTTGCATCCCTCTGAGTGGAGTAGACTGGGGTTAGACTAGTGAGTCCTAGGAAAAATGCACATCTAAGAGGGCAGCACTGTTTTGTTTTAGCTGCTGGGGCCAAGGAGAAAGGTAGATTTGGTATAAACAAATATTGTTTTTTCAGGAGTAGGCAGACATCTGGGATTTTTTAAATGATCCATTAGCTTTTCATCATTGGCAATGAATTGTTTTTCTGAAGTACAAAAATGTATTAAAGATCTGTATATTTTATCACAATAATCGATACCAAGTTTTAAAAATAAAAAGATCAAATGATGGTCCTTATGTATATGCCTGTGAGTTACTGGCTTCCAATAACTGATAATGCAAATAATTAATTCTGATGTAGAAAATTAACAAGTGTTTTTTTAAACTATTGGTTAATATTATCAGACTTTTTAGGGCTTTTAACTGTGTTTCCATATGTTAACATGCTACCCACAGGGGACAAAATTTAAATGTCTCACTGCTGGGTGGCTTGAACCTTTTGTGGTACACACATGACTACTTCGTGCATGACTCTACCACTTTGTGCCAACAGTGGTGCAAGCCACACAATGGTGGTTCAAGCCAGCGGGAAGGTGTTAAATAAAGTGTGATAGTAGTAACTATAAGACAGAAAACACCTTATATAGTTTCCTTACAG
This sequence comes from Cuniculus paca, assembly GCA_004365215.1. NCBI lineage: Eukaryota > Metazoa > Chordata > Mammalia > Rodentia > Cuniculidae > Cuniculus > Cuniculus paca. The sequence goes on along the minus strand of RJWT010030085.1, from coordinate 7,899 downwards.
GAAATCTGGATAAAAATGAAAAAGGTAGTGCTATAGTAAATTAACCATACTTGAGAGAGCCTTTGAAATCCTTAATGGATTAAAATGACTAAGGATTTTCTGAGGGCTACATCAATTGTATATACAATTAACAGTAGTAAAAATAAAATTGAATGTGTAGTAGGTGAAAATTGTGGAACTAGTGCTTTCTTTTTGAAATATGCTTTACATCTTTTGTAGTTTAGATTTCCAGAATTTTGCTTTAGAAACACATTTAAATTTTTTTTCCTTTTTAAGATTGTTTTAAAGAAGTCATTCATATACGTCTGGAGGAACTTCTCTGTGTTTTAAAGTTTGTAATGAATAAGCATCAGAACCTCAATTCTGTTGAGCTACAAAATGCTGCAGAAGTACTTACTGCAAAAGTGAAAGGTAAGGAAGATACATTAAAAGTAGGTTGCTGTGGATAGAAAAGGTTCAACTGGTACATTTGGATCTGTAGTGACTCTATAGCCATGTCCCATCACAGCACTTATATAACATGGATCAACAAAGCGTTACGTACGTACATACTTTGTACATATTTTAAATATTTTTATATTTTAAATATTCCTGCTAAGTCACAAGTAAAACTTAAAAATTAAACTTTTATTTGGCTGCAAACACTGTAAAAATAGTAACTTAAACCAAACAATGGGTGTTTAAAATTTTAGTTCTACGAACAAATTCATGCACATTTGAGAGAGCTTATTCCTGTACAGGAGTCTTTTTTATGTTGGTGTTGGAAAATAGCCATTTGTAGTAACTCCAATTTGTACAACCAAATGGAGAAAAAGATTTAAGATCTGAAAATGAACTTAAAATTGTAAGTAAGTTATATTTGTACATATGTGTATATAGGAAAATGCATATAAACAGAATCAAGAATTTAAACAGAATCAAGAATCAAGATCCTCTAGAATGACTTGCCACTCAAGATTGTTGAAATTATTATGCTGGACTGCAACATATAATAAAAAGGATTATTATAAGAAGGAGTCAAGAGAGTATTTAGATCATTTAGAAGGTGGTTAGAAATAATGGTCTTGAGAAGGGCTGAAGGCTTGATCTAAAGCCAGAAGTTGGGGTGTAGTACTAGTGCAATGCTGGTTGTCATATAGAGGGGATAGATGTCAACTTGACAAAATATAAGACAGGATGAACATTAGGGATTATAGAGAGATGTGAATTTGAAGGTGCAGGTTTGTGAATTATTGACATATAGGTAGTAATAGAAGGGTACGGCATTAATTCAGAGTGTGCAGGGTAGATAGAAGACTGATACAGTCTAGAGGCAGAGAAAGATGAAATGGACAAACATTTAGTGGGTAGGGAGATCATCTAAAGAAAAATGTTACAGAATTTTAAAAGTGCAGGGTTTTAAAGAAGTGATCATCAGTATAAAATGCCACTGATAGGAAAATGTGAATTCAAGTAATGGAACCATAAAAAGTAACCTAAGGGTAGCACTGGGGAAAGACAAAGTCACAGCCAGTTCTGTGATAGAGGTGTTCACAGGCTCCAAGGAAACACAGTAAGCAGCCCATCTGAGGTTCACTGAAGAAAAGATTTCTTTGGTGAGGAGGGTTACCTATCCTGAGTTTAAAAGTCAAGTGTAGGCGTTAACTGGGCTGGAGTAGTGGCAGAATTGGGGCTGCCATGTAGGCTGCTGAACAAGAATTCTGGATATGAAGAACATGATAAGATTGATATCTTAGTTACTTTCTCATTGCTGAGACACAATACCCAACACCCAAAAATTAATTAAATGATTTATTTTGACCCACAATTAGTAGATGTTTTAGTCCAAGTCAGAGTAGCATTAAGAGAAGGGCTTGGTTGGCAGCAGGAAGCAGAGGAAGGCATCAAGGGAGGAGGGAAGGGGATAAACCTTTCCAGGCCATGCCCCCAGAGACCACCTCCTCCAACCAGACTTCACTTCCCAAACAGCTGTAAACTCATCAGTGCGCTGATGATCCAGTCACCTCTCAAAAGCTCCATGCATGAGTACATGAGGCTATAGGGGGCCATCTAGTAGATGTAAAGCAAAACAGTTGGTGGCCACGCTCTATTTAGAGAGACCAAATGGCAAGTGTCAAGGAATGAGGTAGGAACATAAAAAGCTAGCCAATAAAAGTTCATATGCTTAGACACACACACACACACACACACACACACACACACACACACACAAACACACACACAGCCTTGATACAGATTTTTCCTGTTTGTGGGGTTTTCTTTTTCTCTATTTAGTATACTGGAAAAAACATGTACTGTAAACGGTTCTAAATGGGAAATTGGGTAGCTTCTGTTTGTGACTTTTTAAAAATGTGCTTACTAACCAAATTTGTTTTTAAATAGATTGTTTATAAGTGCCATTTAACATTACTTAGATAGGGAAATTTGTGTCTATAGATAGTAAAATTTCCATGCTTGGAAATAGCCACCTAGTTCAATTGTTGTCAGTGGCTATTGTGTGCAGTCAGGATGTCCTGGGGAAGAAGTGCACCAGTGTGGTTGGTATCCACATTCCAGAAACAGACTTGAAGAGAGTGGTCTCTCAGCTGCCTTGAAGATCTTTTTATCTCAGAGGTAAAGCAGTCTTTTGACTTTCCCACAATGACTGTCTTTACCCTTGGGGTCAGCGTTACTATTTTACTTTTGTGTTGTTTGAAATTTTAAAGAGAAGATTACTTTGTTGTTGGGAAACTTACTCTTTACCAGCCAGATTATATGAGATTAGAAAACTTTAAAAGTGTTTTCTTTGGGTTAAGTTTATGTGTTTTTAAGTAAAACCACCTTCCCTGTCCCCGTTGTAACTGTGGAAGCCCTCCAAAAATACGTTAGTGTTGCAAATGAAAAATACTCAGTGACCTGCAAAATAGAGTCAAATCAGAGTTTATTTGATTATTTTATTTTATGGCAACTTACTTTTCAAAACCTGGAAAGGCAAGGTATAGGCAGAAACCATTTTTGAGTGTCTGTTTTATGCCAGACCATCTAAGGTGCTGCATATACTTCATTTCTTTGCAAAAAAAAAAAAAAAGAAAGAAAGAAAAAAAGAAAATCTGTAATGTCTTTATTTTAGAAACTTTAAGAAAACCTGTTGTATGGTAGGATCAAAATGCCAAAGGTATATAGTGAATATTTAGATCATTTAGTCAAACCCCCTGATTACATTTTTACAAAACAACAGTTGACATGAACAGTTGATTTGTTTTGTGAGTCTTACTGGTAAAATACATTTTTCGTATTTACCAGACTGTAGAAAGATGCAAAAGAAGGGAGGGAAGAGAGAAGGAAAGAAAATATAATGTAGAATGACTTTAGAGTCAGAGATATATAACCTTGTGGTAACAGATTTGAATATATGAAGTCTGTCTATACTTCATAAGAAAAAGAATTTTTAAAAAATAATTTATTTATTTATTTATTTGGGCTTTTCAAGGCAGGGTCTCATGATGCAGTGTAGGCTGGTCTTGAGCTCACTTTGTATCCCAGGCTGGCCTCCAACTCACAGCGATCCACCTGCCTCAGCCTCCAGAGTGCTGGGATTTCAGGCATGTGCCACCATGCCTGGCCAAAAAATTGAAATCGTTAACTGCCCTTTATTTTGAATGTGGAATTTACCTTGAAATAACTGTAAAAGAAAAGTCCTCAGCTATTCCTCATTCATTCTAGTAGTCATTTGTATTTCCTATGTCTCCTCCTGTTTCCAAGCAGGAAGTTCAGTCTGACAAATTTTGCAATATGTTAGGAGAGATACAGACTATTTTTGAAGCCGATAAAGATATCTTCAGAATTGAGTAATTTATGATGTACCCATTTATATTTTCATTTCTTTAGGTCAATTTTATTTGTAATACAAAAGAAAAAACTTTTTGTAGGTTTTCACACTGTATTTTCCCTGTATTTATAAACTGACAAAAAAAAATAGAAAAATAAGCCTAATTATACCTCCAAAATTGTAGAAGCCTCATGTTTTCTTTCTGTTCTGCAAACTTAAATTTTCATATGCAGCTCGTTCATACAATTCAAAACAAAAATAATGTAAGAGGGTATTGTACAGTGAAATTTCTTTCTTACCTCAGACCCTTAGCTATCCATTCCTTTCCCTGCAGAACTAACAGCTATTACTGTTTTCTTGTGTGTTTTTCCAGATATGTACATGCAAATACATATATTCTCTTCTAACCTGCTTTTTATACAGATGATAGTGTTCTGCTTTTTGGTCATTTGCCTGCACATAAAGGGCTTCCCTATTCTTTTGTTGTTACTAATCTGTTATATTTTTCCAAACTACGTGGTAGTCCATTAATATACAATTTATTTAACCATTCATTACTAATATGTGTTTGCATTGTTTTCACTTTCTTTCCATTGTGATTGATGCTTCAATAAATAGTTATGCAGATTCTTAGATGCGCAATTGCTGGATCAGTGACTGTGTGCTTATCTTTTCTGATTCTGTTATAAGTCCTCTATAGATGTTCTGCTCTTCCACGGCAACACTGAAGAGGCTGATTATCTTCCCCAAAGCACTGGTTAAGATTACCAGCTTTGTTATCTAGGTGGTCAACGAAAATTGGTATCTCAGTGTGGATTTATTTGATTTTCATTTCCCTTATTTTGAATGCAGCGGAACACCATTAAACTGTTCTAGAGCCATTTATGTATCTTGCTTGTTTGTTTGTTTGTGTACTTGGAATTAAACCTAGGGTCTTGGTGCTGAACTACATTTCGGGACCCTTTTTAAAATTTTGAGACAGGGTCTTGCTAAATGGCTCAGTTTTCCACACTGGGCTTGGACTCATTATTTTCCTATTTCAGCCCCCCAGATTTCTGGGATTATAGGTTTGTGCTGACTTGTACATCCTTTTGTGTGAATTGATCCTTTATTTATTTTTCTCTTGGTGGTTGGTCTTTTCTTAGTATAAATTTGTAGAAATTCTCTTTGCATAAGCAAAATTAACCCTTACTCTTTGATATAAATTGTGCATTTTACCATTTTTTCTTTTGATGTATCATATTTTTGCATTTAAATTTATTAATCTTTTTTGGTGGCGGGGGGGGTGGGGACATATGGTTTCTGGGTTTCAGGTGTTAGTCTTCCCTGCTTTGAGATTATGGAATTTTCCCAGGTTTTTTCCTGATGTTTTCAGATATCAGATATCATTTATTAAATTTAAATATTTATACATTATAAATCATACAGGTATATACTTAATTTATCAATAATTCATCTTAGCTGATTGGAGATGTCACTTTTTTAATCAATCACTGAATTCTTACATATATTATTTATATCTTACATTTTAGAACCTTTTTTTGTTTGTTTGTTTTTTTGGGACTGGGGATCAAACTTACAACCTTACGCTTGCTAGGCAGATGCTTATGCCACTGAGCTAAATCCCCGGCCCCCTTTAGAACCATTTTGAAAGCAACGATAATGAGCTCAGCAATGAATAAAAGAGAGCAGGTGGGTAATACAGCAAGAAACATGTCAAGGAAAACCTGTTGGAAATGTCGGGCTGGTGCCCAGGAAGTTTTAACTCAACATGTGGTTTAGGGATTTCTTGCCTTAAAGGTATGAAAGTGAATGAAGTTATGTAGCAATAATGCAGAAGAAAACAAGATGAGACTATAGGCCGAGTGGGGAAAACCATGACATACAGATTGTCTATGGACAGATGCAGAACTTAGGAAGGGACTGAAGTCTGTTGAATGTCAATCACTGTACTCTATATCCTTTACATTTGTTTTCTCAGTTCTCCTCAATAATGTGTCTTTTTGCATATGAAGAAATTGAAGTTAGCTAATGTATCTGGACTATTACAAAAATAGTAGAGGTCATAGTTGAATTAATGTCTAAAACTCCATAGCTTTATTTCTTCCAGTTATAATAATACATTGCTTCTAAGAGAGCAGAATATATTAAAATGGAAGGAAGTGGTTAATATTTGCAGTAACTTTAGTTGACATTATTCAGGATTGATTTACTGTACACCATTAAACTACATGGATTATCACATGTAATATTCATGACTTTGCATATCAGCTCTTCATATCAATTCTCATTTTGTAGATGAATCTGGAGCACAGAAGGTGGTTTGTCCAAGGTTGTCCACATATTAAATAGTAAAATTGTGGAAAAATAAGGGGAAAAGGCTCCATTTTTGGCAAATAGAAAGTTATTGTTCACAGTGTTGTTCAGTAGTATTGTATGAAAATAATAGCTAGTATGTATTAAAGATTTTCTGTCTAGCCAGTAGGTAGGTTGTCCTCTGTCTACATTTAATTTTCACAATGATTTAAGATAACATAATAATCCCTGGTTTTTGTTAAAGAGAAAAAAAAGCAATAAAAACAATCATACAGAATTTCAAAACAAGATAATAGGAAATTAACAATAGTTAATGTATTACAAATTGTTATCTTTAGAGTAATTGCTCAGATTTCAAGACATAGGCATGCAAAGTTGGTCAAACAATGTAAGCACAAACCATTCTTTCAATAAACTAATAGAAATTAGTGGTATAATTATCTTTACAATTTTGTATATGTATATATTTTTTTCTTTTCCCTTCATTCTTTTCTCCTTTTGAAAAATCCCAGTTGTTCTTTCCTTTTGAGCAGTTGCTTCCCCTTTCACAATATCTATTGTATATTTTGGATCATATTCTTTAAATTTCTTACATGAGGGAGATAATAGTGTTTACACATGTGAGTCTGATTTATTTCACTTATGACTGTGGTCTCAAATTGCATCTATTTACCTGTAAAACCCTTGAGTTTATCCTTTATAGCTCAGTAGTACTCCACTGAATAAAAATACCACATCTTTTTATCCATTCCATGGCTGATGGTCCTTTGGGTTGTTTCCAAGATTTAGCTATTACAAATTATGCTGCTATAAACATGGGTGTACATATATCACTGTGGTATGTTGTTTTTAATTCTTATGGGAAAATATCCGGAAGGGGAATAGCTGAATCGAATAAGACCGCCAATCCTACTTTTTTTGAGGACTCTCCATACTGATTTCCACAATGGTTGCACCAGTCTACTCCCACTTTTTTCTGCAGCCTCACCAGCATTCGTTATTGGTTGATTTCTGATGATAGCCATTCTTTCTGGGGTGAGATGGAATCTCAGCGTTGTTATAATTTGCATTTTTTGAATGATCAATAATGTTGAACATTTTTTCATGTATTTGTTTGCTATTTGTATTTCTTCACCAGAGAAGTATGTATTCATCTCAGACATGCATTTTTGGAGTGGGTCTTTGAATTTAGGAGGTCTAATTTTTTTTTGGTTTTTTTATACATTCTAGTTAGAAGTCCTTTGTCTGAGGGACAGTTGACTAAAGTTTTTTACCACTCTGAGTTTTCTTTTCACTCTGTTGCTGATTTTTTCTTTTTTCTTTTCTTTTTTTTTTTTTTTTGTGGTACTGGGGGTTGAACTCACAACCTTGCACTTGCCAGGCAGGCACTTAGGCCACTGGGCTAAATCCCCAGCCCTTGTCTTTTTAAGACAGGGTCTCGCTATGCCATTCAGGATGGCATTGAGCTCACTTTGTAGCCCAGGCTGGTCTCGAACTTGCAACGATCTTCCTGTCTCAGCCTCTTGATGATTTCTTTTGATGTGCTAAAAGTTTTTAATAAGATGAGATCCCAGTTGTTGATTCTTTGAAGTACTTCTTGTGCAGTTTGGGTTTTGTTCACAAACTCTCTGCCTACACCTGTGTCTTCAAGATTGCTATCTACTTTTTCTTCCAGTAAATCTCTGTTTGAATATTTAGAATTTTGATCCATTTTGACTTTAGTTTAATGCATGGTGGTAGACATGGGTCTAGTTTCAGTCTTTGGCATATGGAAA
>RJWT010030084.1:0-14737 GCA_004365215.1 Cuniculus paca | reverse complement strand
AGCAGTTCAGCTTGGCATGACTTGGGGAGTAGGTCGCAGGAGGATTTTACTCAGCTGCCATCTTGTTCTCCTCTCCATCTCCCCTCCCTTCCCTTCCTCCGTCTCCCCCTCCCTCTTCCTCTCCGTCTCTGCCCCCCTCTAAAAAATCCACATTGTCTTTTAGAAAAATATCATCTTTACATAAAAAAAAATCACTTTGAACCAACAGGAAAATTTACAATTTTGTATGTATAAAGTAATTTCTCTATGAAATTAGGTTTATTTTACTGAGGATTTCTTATGAATTAGTCAGTCTTCATTCTTTAAGGGTTTACATTTCTCAAGAAAATGGTGCAAAATGGAATGCCAACTCATGTTGCTCTTTCATTACTGGCTATTTCTTTAATCTAAAAATAAGCATCTTGTCATTTCATGAATAAATTACATATGTATTAAAAGTTATTGCTAAGTATTTTTCAGTCTTTCTATATGTTTAACTCACCTAAACCTTTATCGATTTCATTTCCAAAATTAAAATCTTTGACAAAATGACTATTCCTATTTAAAGTTATAATTTTATATGTACCATTTGGAAGGAAGCACTAAAGAAATCAGTTATGGGCTATGAGAATAGGAGTATCCTGTGAGAGGTCTGGGATACTTTTCTATTTGTATAGTTCAGGATGCTTGCATTAATTTAGCTAGTTTTTGAGCAGCTCTTTTTCAGTAAATCTTATTGAGGAGCATTTCTCTGAATATTCCTTCCCTAAATTATCTCTGAATTTCTAAAACTCCTTGACCTGTGCTTCACCTCTTACATATTTTCTTAGATATATTCCATGTCTTTTTCATTTGTGTGCAAATATTCTGGAATTCTTTCTTGTATATTACCACCTTGATTTGTTCCATTGTACAATTTATTATTGTTTCTTCTTATTCAAATTTTAGTAGTTACATTGTGATCATCTGTCATGATCTGTCAACTCAACTTGAGTAAGAACTGCTTAATGGATTATTAAAGCTTCGGATGTCTCTGGATGATTGACAGGTAGGCCACAAACTGAAGAGGGAAGACCCAACCAGGTGTCAGCTCACCAACCAGTAGGCTTTATCCTGGACAGAATAAAAAGGGAAGGAAGTGAGAGGTCTCCTTTCCTTCAGAGGAGGAGCAGTAGGTGTCACTCTTGCCTTTGGCGGGCTGCAGTGTGCACTCTGCAGCCTCACGGTGAGGCCCTTCAGCTGTCCTACGTGAACCCACGCTGGACTCTGGTGAGCTCTGGCCCTCCACCTTTGACTGGGTCCTTGACCCTCCAGCACACAGAGGGTTATTTTGCATTTGGTCACCCCAGATTCTCTAGGTGGCCTCTGTGTGCTTACTTAGTAAATCCTTTATATAATCATAGTGGTTAGACCTGCCCCCTTAGTGAATCCTAACTGACACACATGCTATCAGCTTTCAGTAATATGTCTAGTTGTTTGATGTATTATTTTTCCACCATAGCCTGCCTTTTATGCAATATGACACAAATGTAGTTTAAAAGCCCAATTTGAGCTGTGCATAGTGGCCAGTGACTATAATCCCAGCACTCTTGGAGGGGGCGGGGCTGAGATGGGATATCAACAGTTTAAGTCCATGCAGCCTGGAAAATTTAGAGGCTTAGCAAGAACTGGTCACAAATTAAAAAAAAAGATGGGACTGGGATTGCAACTCATGTGAAAGCCCTAGGTTCCATTCCAGTAGTGCTAAAAAGAAATATAGCAGCCCAATTGTATGAACTAATTTGTGTTCAAATACAAACTCTGAAACTTAATGTTTTGAGAAAATAACAAGAGCAATATTGCCTAGTTCTATTTAAGTGAGTTATAATGAGGATCACATATATTAGTATTTGTAAGTCTTGTAATGCAATGAACAACATGGTGATATGCTTCCAATTAATACTATGCAGTATTTTAGTTATGTCTGTGGATAGAGTAATAAAAATTTTCAAATAAAATTTTTTATACTTTGAATTGTTTTTATTTTCCTTTTTAGCATGTTTATCTTTATTCTTAAGTGACTTCTGTTTTTAATCCAGTGACCCTTGAATCTTTGTTAATATTTGAAAATGCTGGATTGAGTTAATTATCCAAGTAGCTTCTACAGTTTTCTTCTAGCGTGATTTTGGTAAATTCACCACTAGGCCTAATCTCTTGGAGCTCACCTCAGAACTTTTCTTCAGGATTTAGCATTAGTCAGGATTCCCTGAGTTGTGTCTGAATGGAGAACCAGTTGGAATATCCACGTCTTCAGAGCTTCATTTTTTATGTAGAGAACATGTTAAATTCAAAGACTGCAGTCTCCTTCCGTAGCCCTGTGAAACCCTTGCACCTGCTTGCTTAGAAGCTATACAGTATGGTCATATTCGAATTTCCTTTTACATACTGGCTATATATTTTTAAGTTTTCTTCTTCCTTGGACCATCACATTTATTGTATCAGTGCATTCTCAACGGTAGCAGCAGCACACTAGACAAATTATAACTTCATAGAGAAGACAAGGTGTTCTTTTAGTTGACAGCTTTGACGATTCCAGGCTGGACCCTGGTAGTAGGTGGGCTCTGGTGGTAATATTGTGGCAGATGGCAAAGAGTTTTTCAAACGGAAAAATCACAGCTAAGAACTGGAACATAGAAAACAATTTGAGGAGCAGGCATGCTCTTATAATAGCTCATCTCAAAGAGCTCATGGGTCCCATGAGAGCTGCATGAATCTCCCCACATGGCAGTTCTCCCAGTGACCAGAGAATGTCCCAGTAGTTCCCCCGCCCCCAAAAGATCCCAACACTTCTTAGCATCTCCACTCTGGGACCAACTGTCCCACATGTAAACCGTCAAGGGACACCCAAACCACATTCAAGTCACTGTGCTTCTATGCAAGGTTTTTAGTGAGCAGCCTTAATTCTCCTGATTTTATTTCATATATTTAACTCTTCTGTAATACTCAAAATAAAGTCAAAGTAGAGCTTGATAGCTATTTATTAATATATTAAATTGCCTAGCTCTCAAAAGTAAGATTAATAAATATTTCTACATTTACACTTTTGAAATGGAGAACATGTTTAATATATAAACTGTTAATAATCTTCTTGATAGAACTCAATTATTTAAAGACTTAAGGTATCACATAGATAACTATCTCAGAGAGCCTAGATCATTTTTCTATTGCCTAAGTTCTCAAAAAGGCAGTATAACATCTAGGGTTTTCTTTCTTATTTTATTTTTCTAAAGCAAAGATTTAGATATTTCATAAAGGATGGCTTGAACTAAAGGTATTTTTAAAGTCTGAAATCTGTGACATTCCGCAAGTCTAAACACTATAATTCTCCAATTGAAACATTATCCCTTGAAACCCATGAAGACATAAATCCCTCTGTTTATTTGCAGAGTTCTATTTGTGGATCTCCACATAATCTGCACTATATCTTCCCAGTGTGGCCTGATGACCTGGTGGGCACCAGGGAGCTTTAGACCCTTGCCTTGCTAGATTGACATGTATATTAGAAGAGACACTCTTTAATCTATAACTCTGCACTATCTCATATTTCCATTTATCTTGTGCATCACTATATCTTACTGATGCTTCCTGATGTCTTCAAATAAGTTATACTCATGTGCCAAAAATGATTGTACTGTCTCTGTTTTTATTGGTTTACCATTTTCCCTAGGGAACTGACTAAGAGGCATATTTTTGAGATTGCTGTTAAGTGAAAGTTAATATTGGATCCTGAGAGAAAATGCTGAAAGCATAAAAACAAGGAAAAAGAAAATCCTTCCTACTTGAAAAAAATTACCTCTTGTTCTTTACTCTGACTGTTCAAGTTCTTGCAAGGAAAAAGTGAAATGTTATATGACCCTTACATGTGTGTCCAAATCAGAAGACTCAAGTGAATCACTTACACCCAGAGAGAATTAGATCGTCCAAAGGACACATTTGCTGAAATGTGATTATATGGAAGTAGACAGTATTTTGGCAAAGGAAATATCTTCTAAAATACTGGTTCTCATATATTTTTGCGTATGGATCATTTTGGGGACACTGACAATCCCCTGTGTTGACTGACTTACTGGCTCTTTTCAGGCAATGTCAACCTAATTGCTTGTTTTCTAATTATTCCAGTGACAACAAATAATAATGGTGTCATTATCAGAGATGTATGATCTTTACCAGCACAGCTAGTGACTGATACAAGCAGGATGACCAGGAGGTCACCAACTTTGTTAATAAACAGCCTTGTATTTGTCTTCTAGCTAGACCACTAATAGTTATGTGATATGTCTTCGATGTATAAGCCTAGCAGGAATTTTTTCCCTATTTCACAGTGTTATTGCATTAATGTATATATGAATGGTTCCCAGTGTAGAGTAGAAATGGACATATATTTGTCCTCTACTTTGAATAATAATCCATCAATCCTTTTCCTCCAAGACCTCAGGTCATTCAGCTTCACATTTTTGGATAAGCACTTGGAGAACTTGCAGGATAAAGATATCTCTGGGTTCCCCTGGTAAACTTTCACTGCACTGAAGTCATATCGTCTCTACTATTAATTTTCATGAGTAACATCGGTAGGACTAACCATTCTGAAATGAATTTTTTAAAACCAGAACTACTTGATTATTTTGTTTTGTTAAATCAGATAATAGAATAGCTAAAGGATAACCAAAGGATTGCCTTTTTAAAAATGATGAGCACTTCGGTGATGCCTTTCAATCTCCATCACTGGTTAAATATGAAAAAATGGTGAGAAAAAGAGGAAATGAAGTGATGGTGCTAATTTAGAAGGAAAAGTTCTATTCATTTCTGAGAAGAGCCATCAAAAATTTTTAAAAATGTAGTCTGAAAATGGCTAATATCCTCTCCAAGGGTAGAAAAAATCACTCTCATATTGCATGTGTAATATTTTAATGAATTTTTAGGCAAAATATATACACATGAAATACACCTAAGTGTACCAAGCAACACATTATCACTGCATGAACACACACATCCGTTACTATGTGTGATCCCTGGCCATTCTCCTCTGTGTCTTCCCCTGCCCTCTGTTTCTCCTATGGATAGGTTGAGCATATTTCTTCCACCATAGTCTTCTGCCGTGATATTTCTGTCCTTCACCCAGCTAACCACTGACCAAAACCTCTGAAACCATAAACCCGATAAACCTCGCTTCCTGTAAGTTTCAGCTGTGAGGCATTTTGTCTCAGTGTTGGAAAGGTGGCAATGCAAACAACTATCATGTTCTTCTATAGACCCTTATGTTCTTATAGGATATATACCCAGAAATTAGTTGCTGAATCATGAATAATGTATGTTTGACTATAGAAAATTGCTGATAAGTTTTCAGCAAATATTGTTGCATTTTAGACTCCAACTCAAGCTCTTTTAGATTGTCTAGCATTTGGTAATGTTGATCCTTTTTCTTTTTAGTCTTCTGATATGTGTAAAATAGAATATCATTGTAATTTTAACTGGTATTTACCTGAGCATAATATTGCTAGTATAATTTTGTTAGTTTTAGTCAATCAAAAATCTTCTCTTATAAAGTATATATCCAGATGTTTAATCTTTTTTGTGTTGCTTTTTAATAGCCTATATTTAAATATTTAAGTACAAGAGTGCCTGTATTATATTCTCCTAAAAATCCTTATTACAGGTCCGTACACTAAGAACATGTTCTAAGAGTCTATGGTTTGTCTACTCATTGATCTAAGAACACTTCCTAATGGTCTATGGTTCGTCTACTGGTTTATCTATTCATTGATCTAATGATCAAATTTGTCTACTCATTTATCATATCTTTTCCCCCTTCAGTAATCCTAATTACCCTCATAATCATAGGTCGAATGTTCTCTTTCTCTTCCAGTTTACTAAGTCTCTCTTCAACTTTACCTAATTTCTCTATTATGTTATAGTTTTACTTATGATATCTTTAATTTTCAACATTACGGTCAGTCCTTTTTTTTTTTTTTTTTTTTGTCTTTTTGAGATAGTGTCTTGCTATGCAGTTCAGGCTGGCCTTGAGCTCACTTTGTAGCCCAGGCTGATCTCAAACTTGCAACAATCCTCCTACCTCAGCCTCCCGAGTGCTGAGATTACAGGAGTGTGCTACCATGATTAGCTTGGTCAGTTCCTATTTTGTTTTAATGTTTTTTAAATTAGCAAAAGTTTTCAAATATGGCTTTAGCCATTATGAAACCTCATTCTCACCTGCAGCCTTTAGAATAAGAAGCAGCTTTCAGGAGAGAGGAAACCTCCAGTGGGCTTTCTTGCCCTTTCTCATTTTTATTTATCCAATATTACCTTTATACCTCTGCCAAAATTTGTTTTTAAAAACTAATTTTTTCAATTTTTTTCATCTTTTGATATAAAAGAACTGGGAGTAAATAAATATATTTATCAGAGAAGACTTTAAGTGGAAAAACTAATAAAAAGAAAATACATTTTATAATATTTTGAGTTTTTAAATTCATTTGCTTTTTTCATTTGCTTTCATTATTTTTTTTTGATAATTTGTTAACCTATAAGGTATGACTAAAACATAGAATAGTGAATATTTACATTAAAAAATTTATTGCAATAAGATAGATGTTGCCATTAATCTTCCTCAAAATTCCCTCTCTCACATCATACACACTCATCCTAGTGTTCTTGCCATTTTCTGCAGCCACTCTGGAGCCTTTTTGCTTGAGTACTTTTCAGCTGCCCCGGCTGTCTCAATGTTCTGAATGGGTTCAAAATATTTTCCTTTCATCTTCGGTACTTTTCCTCATTGCTGAGACAAAATACCTGTCACCCAAAGTTAAGGGTGCAAAGCCGTATTTGGCTCACAGTGTGTAGAGGTTTCTGTTCATAGATGGCTGCTCCAAAGCAGGGTTGCATGGTAGAGGGGCACTGCAGTGGAGAAACAGCTCATCGTGGGCAGAAGGCAGCCAAAGCAAGCCAGGGACAGTGACAAGCAACCCTCAGCTCTTTATAAGTTTTCCAGGCTACCTTCCCTTAGAGCAAGCAGCACTCACACCCTTAATCTTGGCATCTTTAATCCTAGCATTGCACCATGAATCAATCCCAGGGTCACACACTCTAGATTCAGTCACTTCTGAAAAGCATGCAGCTTTGGGGGCATTTTAGACACAAACCATAACATCTTTCATGGTCATTTTGACTTTAGATAAAAGATAGGAGTCACAAGGTGCCACATCTGGCAAAAAAGGTGGATGAGGACACAGAGTAAAACACCTACAGTCCTGCAGTTATGTTGAATGGCACTCAGATGCAGAATTTATCATATTTTTAAACATACCTGCTATAGAAACTCACTAAAGAGGATTTTGATAACTGCTTCAGAAAGTGGCAAGAATGATAAGACAAGTGTGTTTGAAGTGAGGAGAGTATTTTTTATTTTACTTTATTTTTGGAGGGGAGATGAGGCAACTGATGGTAATACATCTTTTTCTTTGTCTTTGTTTATTTTATTCTGTTTTTTTTTTTTTGAGTCAGGGTCTCCTTACATAGCTCAGGCTGGGCTGAAACCCACAATAGCTCTCCTGACTCTGCTTTTCGAGTGCTGGGATTGCAGGTATGTGCCACCATATCCAGCTGCAATATGTCTTTTGCTGTCACAAATTATTTAAATTAAAATATTCACTGTAGGTATCCATTGTCCCTTAAATATTACATATAACCTGCATATTTATGTTTAATTGCCTATACTTGAGCTATTCACATTTTGATAAACTTAGCACTAAAGATGATGTGGAGTAACTTATGCAAGTCAAATATAGACAACATACATATTCAGATAGATATTATAAAAAAATCTAGATCATAGCAACTATGGCGGTACATGCCTGTAATTCCAGCTACTCAAGATGCTGAGGCAGGAGAATCATCAAAGGCTTGCCTGGGCAGCCTAGCAAGACTCCCATCTTAAAATAACATTTGGAAAAAAGATCAGGAGTATAGCTCTGTGGTAGCATGTTTGCAAGCTCTGGGTTCAATTCCCAGGACAAAAAATAAAACAAAGCAGTACAAAGTATCTAGATCCAGTTTTCAAAAACACTTGAAGCACACAATCAGAGAATAATTATATGGATCTTTTCTGCATTAAGCAATTAATTATGATTTGCATATTATTATGGTAGTGGTAGAACATGGGTCCATCACTGTTGATCCCTTGCCACAGAGAGGTAAAATCTACCTTTTCTTCTTGAATATGGCCTGGCATGTGAATACACAGGAATAGGAGAAATCGTTCTGTGTATTTTTCCAAATTAAATTGAAGAAAAGGCTATGCATTTCACCTTTTTTTGGATGCACCCTTTTAAGAACAGAGTCATCTCACCGCAGTCTGAGCGTCCATCCTGAGAGTCTCGTGCTGGGAGAAGCCCAGGTGAAAGCAAAAACCTGCAGTAGCTCCATTTGGAATCCCAGGATCACCCCAAGCCTTCTGAAGCACCTGCAGGCTACTGCCTTCCCCTCTGAGATCTTAAATCCTGTGACCACAGGCAGGCTGCCTCTACTGCTCTATTTTAAACTGAAGCGTAGAATAGTCCGTAGGGTTTTTCTGTTAAGATTTGGGGATTTTTTTTTATATGATAACAGTAAACCAGAACAAATTTGGGAATGAAACAAAAATTGGAGAAGTTTCATTAAAAAAAATAACTAACATAGCTGGGGATTTAGCTCAGTGGCTCAAGCGCTTGCCTGATAAGTACGAGGTCGTGAGTTCGATCCATGGTACAAAAAAATAATAATAATGATTTATGGACTAAATACTTGGAAGTTACCTTAAAGGAAATATGTCTAAAAGACTAAGGGGAATTGTGGAAATGGTTAGAGAAATTGGAGAAAAGGAGACTCTTGCTGTGTAACAGCAAAACATTTTGAATTATTGCTCCTGGAGGGAGAGAGAGACAGACAGACAGACCAGAGATAGACAGAGACAGAGAGACAGAGACAGAGGGAGAGAGAATGAATATACCCAGCGCAGTCACTGTCATAGCTATGGAAACTTCCAGTCACGCTGCTTAAGGTATTTCCTGACTTCTTCCTGATATTTATAATAACTTTATTGTGTAAAAGAAATTCTTCAGTTTTCAAGTAGAATTTTAAGAATGTACCGAGAACCCAGAACAGTCTTTCTAACCCATAAGTGGGTCTCAAAGTAAGACCTCAAACCAATGATCAGATCTGAACACTGCCAGGAAAACACAACTCAGGTAAAAATGAAGCCAAGGTTTGAGAGAAAAATCTTTCATTAAAATCACTGAAAGATTTAAGAGGGTTTCTCACACATATTTCAGAAAGGCGTAAGGCCTCCTAAACAGCTCTTCAAGGTAGATCCTGAAGATGCTGTTAAACACTGGGTTTCTAGGATTCTCCAGGGCCTGGTCCTGCCGCAGTCCCAGGGAGGTAGTGGCGCAGGCGTGTGATGTCAGCACTCGGGTAGGCTGAGCAGCAGGGTTGCAGGTCAAAGGCCGGCCTGGGCTACCTAGTGACTGAGTGAGACTCTGTCTCCAAAAAAAAAAGACCTAAAAAGGGCTGGGGATTTAGCTTAGTGCAGAGGCCCTTTGTTCAATCCCCAGTACAGCTAAAAAAGTTTAAGTAAGTAAGTAAATAAATAAATAAATGTGAAAGGCTCTAAAGGGAGATGTAGTTGTGACTTTTGGCTAATTGGTTGAATTATGATCAGGCATTAAACACTGGCAATGTTTATTAACTGAGCTACGCAAGTTGGAACTGAGAGACAGAGATGGTATAAAGTCCATAGTGCTCATATTCCCAAACTTCCTGGTGCTAAAAAGGAAAATTATGACTCCCACAGCTGGGTGGGGGCACGTGCTGCAGACAGTCTGTGTGGGGCAGGCCTGACCCTAATCAGATGCATTGCATTGAGTCTGGCTGTTTTACAGAAGTGTTGCAGGTTAATAACTGCTCTGACCCTTCCTCCGCTTCTAAATAAAGTTTGTAGCAGTGGCGGCAGGCAAAGGGCTGATCTAGATCCACTGTAAGCAACACCATCCCCAAGAACCTCAAGCTATCTGTGTCTGCTCTGAGGGATGAGATTTTTGACCAAAACCTTGATCTTTTCACAGTCCTTGTAGGACCTCAGGAAAGGATATTTCCCTAAGGGGATGTATGTAAGCAACTTATGGAGGCACAATAGTGTAGTTTTAAAAAAATGGGTCCCCATTCTTCAACGTGTGTCCCCTAAGAAGTTAAGTCTAGGACCTTTACTGTGTGCTTTGATGTTCCGACCAGCAGAGCTTGCAGCAAGCGCTGGGATGCGACCTTTCAGGCTGTTGTAACATGTTGTGTGCATTGCTTCCAAAATAAATCACTCTCGAATTTCTGAGTCGCAGAGTGAGAAGTCTGAAGCCTCCATGCGGGCAAAAGCCCAGCTACCTTGAGAGGACACAGGAAGGCACTTTGGTTTGTGTTTTTCCCCCTCACCGTACCATTCTTAGGTTCTTTCCAGCAAAGAAACTGTAACCGCTTTGGTCCCCTGCAGCCACCTGAGTCCTCGCAGCTATTATGGAACCACACCATTCCTGCTGTGACCTCTCTGCATTCCCGCTGCTCAGGATCTAGGAGCAAAGGCAACCCCAGACCTTTCTCACCACAGTGTTTAGGACGGCTCCTGACACACCACTAAAGCAGAAGTGGTTTACTCAAAATAGAGTAAACTCTTAATGCTTGCAGCTAAAATAATTGTAAACTAAAACTTATTTATAAATAAACTTAATAAAGAAACTCAAATGAATAGTAATTGGATCTGTTTCTAAAATAATGAGTTAATACTCAGAACTTAAGTTCTACATTACATGTGGTGAATGAAAAATATTATTTTACTATTAGTGGAAGTTACCATTCACAAACCACAAGTTAATTTACTTCATTTCACTTATTCATATTGGTAACATGTTATGTCTTTGCTTCAGGTAAGAAAGACATAATTTCATTTTTATAATATCAGATTAAAGCCTTTTAAACTGAAATTTTGTTGAACAAAGATTTTTTTCTTTTATATACAGAGAAATAATTGTAATAACATGTTTGAGATAAGTGATTTCTAGCAGGGTAATGAATTTAATGCCATAATTTTCTTAGTTAATAGAGGGCTAAATGGGTTATAAACAGACTTGTAAATGTAGATCCTGAACTTGCATTGTCCTTGCTTACAGTTGGTTGTTAAAAGATGCAAGCTATTCATGAATATATGTACAGATACCAGTTGACAATTTAGTAAATTAATGAATCTAAAAACAAATGTGAATCTAAAAACAAATATAGTTAGTGGATTCATGGGTTCTATATTTTTGTGGCACACTTACATAGTATAAAGTATTGCTCATCTAAGTCACTTAAAAATGTATCATCATCATTATTATTATTATTATGATTAGCCAGTCTTCATTTAAAATTTTCTGTTTGCCTCATTCTGCAGTAAGAATTTTGCATAAATCCTCTCATTCTACTCATATTATATTTTGATATAGCAAGTTTATAACCCTTGCTTTATAGAAGAAAAGCAAAGGCTTAAAGAAATCAATAATTTGACAAAACCTCAGAATTGGTATGTAAGCATTAAAGGATGGCCACCCATGCCTTTTGATTTTTAAGCTTTCCTTCTTCAGCAATTTGAACATTAAATTTTTATTTCTAACTGTTTGCTTTGATATTCAGTGTGAATTATTTGCATGTAAAAAAAAAAAAAAAGGTCTGTGAGCCATGCAGGGTCTGGGAGGAGACACAAGAAGCCAATTCACCCTTCCTGTGAGCCAGCCGGCACATGGGCTGGGAGACAAGAATCCCTCTCCCCACACCATAAGTGACCAGCTGATTCAGAGGAATGCAGAACGAGTTGATAGCAACTGATGTAAAAAAGCAACTTAATGGTTGTATTGTTTGATTGACTTTTTGGGCCTAAAGCTGATAGTCTAGGCATCTATTTGGATACACAATATACCAACTATGGGGGGGATTTCCTTCTGTCTTGTTTCTGAAATCCAATATTGTTCTCACTATTTTGTTTTGTTCTGTTTTACAGTTTTGTTTTATTCAATGCTCCACTTTGATTGGTTTTATTCTCTTCTGTTTTGTTTGATTTTGTTATATCTGATGGTATGGGCAGCAATTTTGAAGATAACAAGAAGCATTGTGGTAGCCATTGTTGATTCCCTATTATCTTGTTTTGAGGTCCTGTATCAGTTTCACTGTTTTGTTTTGATTGGATTTATTGTCTTATTTTGTTTGGTTTTATTCTCTTTAAAATAAAATAAAATTTTAAAAAAGACATGCATTAACTTGTAATTAGCCTTCAGGTCTAATGTCAAGATTTTATTTTTATCATCAACCAATATACACATATATTATCATGCAGCACACCATTTGCCTTACGAGTAGTCTAGTAATGTTATTTTTACTGTCAACTGATACAGATTTATAATTGAATAATTCTTACCAATGTAGAAACAAAACAAGAATACAGTATCAGGTACATTCAGAATATAATTTTGAAATGTTTGTTATTCTTCATGTGTTTGGAAATAAACGAATATGTAAAGGATTGGTAGAGTAAAAAAAAAAGGGATAAATAAGAACTTTAAAATTGTTTGTAAAATTTAAATTTCAAGCACACAGGTCCTGTGGCTTTCCAGTTTAGGTAGTGACCACAGAAGAATATCATTCCAATGACTACCTCAAGGTATACTTATTCTAGTTGGCTCTTGTATTACTTTCCCAAAAATTCAATTTGCACATATACAGATAGAAATCAATGACTAAGAAGCCTAGTCATAAAAGAAGCATTTCTTGTTGATCAAATTTCTACTCTTCAATTATCCTTTTATTTTTCAAATTTAATTTCTTTTAGATACTATTTTATTTTTTGCTTTTTGAGTCATGATACTTTGAATTGGATTTTTTTGGGGTGAGAGTAACATAAACTTTAATTTTCCATAGATTTGAATGAGTTTTGCTAAACGCAAAGTGAATTTCAAAGACACGTGTTCTGGGTTTATAGGACCGTGGTTTTCAGGCCTCTGGCATTGGATTGCTATAGGATGTTTTAACTTCCTGTGGTTACTCAATTTTACCAAATCAAGCTCTTCCAATCTTATTGCTCACTATTAGTCACCATAAACCAGAAAATAGGAATTCCCATATGGCCATGACATCATTTGTGAAAGGAAACTATTGTTTATTACATTCATCATCTTACCTCTTTTCACATATTTCAACAACAGCCTTCTAAATTTAGTATACAGAAAAATTTACGCTTAAGTTTAAAAACAAAAAATTTTCACAGAGTATGGAATATTGATTTTCAAAAACTGTGGTGTAGAGCCACTGACATGCCAGTTACCTACAGTCTGGCTACATTTTGCATTATAAAATATCGATTCAGTCCCTAGGGATTTCTGATTATATAAAGAGCACACATACATTTATAAAAGTAGGTGAAAGTTACATGAGTAAGTTTTAAAATCTTAAAACTCACCTCATCTTGAGAGTACATGTGAAATAGTATAAATAAAACTTCTACTAAAAACGTAATTATTAGGACAATAACTTTTTTTTTTATATCTTTTTGAGACAGGGTCTCGTTATGCAGTTCAGGCTGGCCTTGACCTCACTTTGTAGCCCAGGCTGGTCTTGAACTTGCAACAATCCTCCTTCCTCAAAGTCCCTAGTGCTGCGATTGCAGGCTTGTATCACCATGCCTGGCTAGGACAATAACTTTATATTCACAAGTCTTACACACATAAAGATACTAAAGATCTAACAAAATTGGACGCAAACTACATATTAAGAAAAAGATAATCATCACAAAAAAGAGAAATTATATGAGTAAATGTATATAATTTATCTGGATACCAATTTAAACACATAACAGATAATAAAGTTTTATAGGATAACTTTTAAATGTTAATTATAATAATTGAAAAATAGTTTGTAAATATTTAATTTTTTCCTATACTTTTAGGCATTTGATTTTATTTTTAAATACTGGTTAAAACATTTCCATGTCGATTGTTTTCATATCTCATTGATATTTTTCTCTTATTTAAATTGAAAAACTAAGGTCAAGATGATTACATAGGAGAAAGTATCTTTCTTCCTTGTATTATAAAATATACTGAATCATATTTTAAAACACGCAAAGACACCATGGCATTTAATTAAAATAAACAAATATAAAATAAATACTTAAACCCAAAATAGATATTTCAGCAATTACCAACAGAATGAAATGGTGGATTGTACTTATGATAATAAGATATGTTCTTACTGACAATGCTTTCTGATAACTTTAAAATGGTAAACTAGAAAAAATATAGAGCTGTGAGACTTTTAAATTAAATGTAGCATAAGTCAATATTTAGCTTAGGTAGAAATAAGAGACAGCCTTCTCTTACTATCCTACCTGAAACTTGCAGCATAATTTGTCAGACTGAGGAATCAGAAGAGTGAAAATATTTACTTCTTTTAAGTTATGGGTTAACTGGTATAGGGTAAGGAGAATTTGGAAAGTCTCTTTCACTCTGCTGGCTGATCTTCTCTTTCATCCAAATTTCCTTCAGCCAAGACCAGTACTACTGGACCATGCAGACACAAGACGACCACACTGCCTTTGCAGAGGTCTGGCCAGCTCTAGGGTCCAGCAAATGGAAGCATTTTTGCCAGTGACATCAAACAGGGAGAGACATTGTAACAG
>RJWT010030083.1:0-14736 GCA_004365215.1 Cuniculus paca | reverse complement strand
CATTCTGACCATGATTTCTTTAAGTTCTGAATATATATTTAATTTCTGCTTTAAAGCCCTTGTTTGCTAATTTTAACACTGGTTCATCTAGGGATATATTTTATTGGCTTCTTAAAAAGACTATTAAAAGTTACATCCTGTATCCTGACCAGTAATTTCTGAATTATGTATGAATATCATGTACGATAGTTGTATAGACTCTTGGTTCTGTTATCTTTCACTAATAAAATAGATTTTTAGTGTAGGGGATATTTACTGGTAAATTACTAGTTGATCATTTTGACACTGTGGCATCTTGGGTTTTATACTTCCCTTTTTAGAATTAATTTCTTAGTCCTGGGCCATCATCTGTGTTCTAAAATATAGCCCTTCTAGCTTTTAAGCAAGGTCTGAGACATTTACCAAATTCTTCTAATTTAGTAAAATTGAAACACTTTTTTCCTTTTCATTTAATATCCTTGCTCATCTCTTGTAGCCTGGAAGTTGTAATTTTAATCCAGGTCCTTACAGTACTCGGAAATTCATTTGAAATGTTAGAATCAAAATGTCTATAGGTCTTCTTTTCCCAGTAGACTGAATGGTCCTTATGAAAAAAACATGTTTTAACCTTTAAAAAAATCATTCATAGTGCATAGGTAAGTGCTATGTATTCTACTTACTAATTATGGTCAATGAATATTTGCATAAATAGAAATGAATAATAAATATATGCAAAATGAAGCAGATTTAGAAATAAAACTATCCTAAAGAACTTGCTCGTGAGGTTAGTAGTATGTGATATTTCCAATGATGACAGAGAAGCTGTACACATGGTAAAGAAATGTAAAGAAAATCAGTAACTCCATTCGTACTATGTTTTAGGCCTATTCTAAGACAGATGTTTCCTAAGTAACATTATTTTTCAGCATGTAAGAAAATAGAACCATCATAATCTCATTTTGCAGATCACAAAACTACAAAGTAATCAAGGAATCAGATTTCAAAGTGACTTCCAGCCATTCCCTACAACTTTCAACCTGAAGGAGATCAGACACATTCATGGCACTCACTACTTTTTCTAACAGTATGTGGATCTTATCAATTCATCCATCTCTCACATTAGCAACTTGTTTTCTCTTTTGTGTCAACTTGCCCTTCCCCTTTCCATATCATTCTTGCTCATTTTGTGGAGCAGCAGCAAAATGGGCAAACGATGATCAAAGCAGCATGTGAACAAAAAATACCTCTGGAATAAGTGGACCTGAAATGACCAGTCCAGTTCTGACCATCCTTCTTGCCTTTTAAAATTCAGTTTCAAATTCGTCTTTTCCAGAATCTCTCTAGTGTTTAGCCTGGAACCACCTACCATTCCATCAGGCCAGTTACCATAGCAAATTGGAATAAGACACCAAATATTAACTATTTGCTTTTATATCTGAACATTCTAGGTGATGTACTGTAAACATCAGCTACAGGCACATTACACTTTGGTTAAGGAGGTTTTACCCATCTTATAGTTGATAAATGTCCAATTTATCTCATCAACTTCTGTGTATCCATGTATTTCTCTATGTTGCCTGGGTTTCTTTTTTCTTTGTAATGATTTCACATAGGCCCTTCATTTCAAGAATTTGACTGACTTCCTATTGGTACCACCTCTAACCTTGAGAACTCCTGAGGGTCAGTGGGAGTCCTATGACTGCCAGCAATGTCCTGACTATCCAGTCCTTATGGGGAATTCAGCCCTCACTGTCTTATCCAACCTCCCTTACTCAGCTTGTAATCAACTCAACTTTTAAAGTCTTTGTACACATTTAGTGATATTTGTCCTCTGAACTCCCAGGGGGCTGTGGTGACTGCCCAAGGAGGAAGCCCTACCCTTCATTATTCAGCAACAGCTTGAAGAGTATTCTAATTCTAACCTTCCGCCTTCTGACAGACCAGCTGCATCAAAGGCTGTGTTCCCCTGTTTGTTTGTTTTTTTCCTGAAGCAGAATCAGCATTTCAAACTAAATCATCCATTAGGAAAGTAAGGACTCTAGGTTCAAATTTTTAAAACATGTGTCTTCAGTGAACCACAGCAAATCTAAACTAGATTATGCCTCCTGTTAGAGTTGGGACTCATGTGGTCTGTTTTTCTCTACCCTCTGTATCCCTTCATGCTGTTCAGGGGAAGTTGCTGGCTTTTGAACTGACTGCCTGAAAATGAAGGCATTTTTCTTTTCGGGAGAATAGTCCTTCAGTGATTTAAACAACGAGACTTGTGATAAAAAATAATACATAAAGGAAAAGATTTATGAAGTGACTTCACTAGCACACAATGCATTTTTAAACTTTGTTTTTAAAATAAATCTGTCAGTACACAAGCCAAGACAACACATCTGAATGCAATATCAGTGGACACACCCTGAATCTCTTCTCCATTTCTTGCCCAAGACTGTGGTAAAAAAGGGAAATGTTTCTCTTTGTCTTTTTAATTTAATATTAGTTTCAAAAAGTTAAAAATGCTAGTTCCATGAAAAGACTAAAACATTGTGCATATTATCATTTCATACAAGAAAGTCTGTCTTTAAAAAACGTATTTTCTGTCTACCACTTGTGCTTAAGAAAACAAAAAATAAAGAAGCCTAACTTATAATGAATCCCTCTGGCATAAGGGAGCCTGTTCTAATCTCCCTTTATCAGGTTTGAGTGATAGTTCTGCTCAATGAGTATTGACAGGGCTGTCCTGTTTCTCAGGCTTTCGTTTCCCTCAGTTGGAGAAGGATACAGTGCATTTTCACATTCTCAAAGTCTGCAGTTGTTTTTATATAAGAAGCAATTTGCTTGGGTCACGTCAGGTCGAATGGGATGCCTGCCCAGCTCTTGGTTTTAAAGGAAAAACATACAGAAAGACACAAAAACACAGCAGTTTCCTTCATTAAATTCCACTCTACCTGCCATGGGCTTCTAGCCACAATGGAATTTCCCACCCTGGACTAGCTTAGCCTAACTTTTATTTTTAGGAATTTTTTTCCCTTTTAAATCTTATGTGCTTTCTTTCAAGTGAATTCTGAGGTAGATTTTATTAAATGATAGAGTAATTGCCCGGTTTAAAAAGAGTCAGAGGCAAGAAACAAATGCCTAGTTGACCATTCATAATATTGTTGAACAACCACCCACTAGATAATAGCTTTCCAAAAACTTCATAATCAGCACAGCAACACAGGTCATGTTCTGTAATTTAAAATCAAAACCTGAATGATGAAAAGAATAGAAAACAGCATCTTTCCAGTAGTACCCCCTACTTTCCCAATCTGCATTAGACAGAATTTTGACGAAAAGAAAATGAAATTGAGTAAGGAGAGAGAGACAGAGACAGAGACAGAGGAGGGGGGTAGAGACAGAGGGAGAGACGGAGAGGAAGACGGAGAGGGAGGAGGAGGAGGAGATGGAGGAAGAGGGAGGGAGCGTTTTTGGATTTTTCTCTACTGAAAGCCATTTATATTTTTTGTCCATTGCCTGGGGCAACTGATTTAATCAGAACTGTTCATGTGGATTATCTAAACTATGAAAAGCAACAGGGAGAACTTCCCAAGAAAACCAGACTGGGTCTGCTAGCAAATAGTTGGTTTGGGGCCTGGAGCTAAGTAGATTGCTCACATTATACTCAGGGTCCTAAGAAAAGTGGCTCAATGCCTGTGTAATTCTTTGTCTCTTTGATCTACTAACATTTGGTGTCTCTTGGCATTAGGAAAACTCATGAAAATGACCCAGTCTAGTTAACTGATTCCCAGTCTAGGGAAGAAAAGAAAAGAAAAAAAAAAAAGAAAGAAAGAAAGAAAAAAGGATCTAGTAATGAGGGAGGAGAATGTACCTTCTTGCTATCTTTGCTTAACATAATGAAAGACTGAATGATGTGATTTTGGGGAATGTGAAACCTATCCTCCCTGCATTTAGTAACAGCCTTGTCAAAGCCAATGGAGGCCTAGTGTCTACCAATTCCCTCTAAAACATATGAGGGTGCTCCCTCAGTCATTATTTTTAAGACGTATTTTGTGTAATCTCCCTTCAAATGAAGAAGTTTACTTTTTAGGCATACCATTTGCTCTTAGCATTCTTATTCCTCCTCATCCATTTCAGTTTCTTATCCTCAACCCCCGTTCCTTACTAAAGTTGATTGTCATTCACTGCGAATTCCTTTAGCATCACAGCACATTTATAAACCAAAGATGAGTTCATTTTGCCTGTTTCTACAATTATTTGTTGCTTGGAACCATTTCATGAGTTTTTCTATTCACGTGAATAAACAAAAACATCCAGATAATATGAATTTGGAAAACAAAGGAGCAACTACATTTAATGAAGTTTACAGAGACTAAAATTATTGTCACAGTATGGGCAAGTTTTTGTTAAGGATGCTGCCTAAATTCCACTGCACGACTACCGTCTTCTAGCCACAGCTGAATGGCTGCATGGGTTTTAGGGCTGCCCTTACACATGCTATAACTTCATCTTCAATACAGGGAGCTTGCTGTTTTAAATGGATGCCATTTTCCTCCAGTAAAACCAAGTGGTTTACCCTGACATTTAAAAGTGATTTAGTGATTTTTGAATTCTTTCTACCTCTAAAATAAATGTTCCTGAGACTCCTGAACTTGCATCTAGACAATTATTGTGAGAGTTTCAGCAGTTGCCTGAGGCTATGTATGGTCTTTCACGACCCCATGCAAAACCTGAGATTCTGAACTCCTTTCTAGTTTGTAGTTGTTGCTGGTAAGGAGTAAAGCACCATCATGACTTAAAAGACTTCCCCCTCAAACAGTGTAGTGAAGTACAAAGAAGCCTTTACCATACTTTAGACAGAACATTAAGAGTAATCCTGATAACCAAGGAGCTAAGATCCAATAAATATAAAAACCTCAACAAAGAGAATGGGACTAAACAATATTGGAGTCAGAAACAAGAGTAGAACTGAAACAGTCTGTTACTGCAAAGCCAATCATTACAATAAAAGTAACCAAAGTACACAAATGGAGGTATTTCTGTGTATAATTCTTTGAAACAATGCTTGCCCTGGATCTTAGGGAACACTTCTCTTAGGTCTAGTATTCACATCTCTCTTCAGCATATATGCACGTAGTACTAGCCTACACCTAGATCGTCTATGTGAAATTTACATTTATGAGCCACTGCAGAACTCCCTCATCTACCGTGTAGAAGGATAAAAGTGAGAAAACTGGGATAGCTATAGTTTTGTCTAACACAGTAAATACAAAAATAGTTCTAGAGCAACTAAAAGGGTGAAAGGACAGTGATGAGTATAGAGAAACAGGTTAGGATTCTAAAGGAATTAATTAAAGGATGAATCTTGACTAAGAACCTTATAAACTATTTTAAGGTTCTGTATCATATCAGATTATATAGTAGTAGCTCAGTTAATTTCTGCTGAATAACTGAAAGAATATTTTGAGAGAAGAATTGTACAATCAATTACCCAAATCTGTGAATTGAATTAAATTTTTCTGGGCAAGGAAAAGCTATAATAACCAGATACAGTTTTTGTCCAGGTGTGCAGAAAGGTGGATATGTAAATGTAGACAACCAAAAATACTAAAATATATGAAAAAGACAGTTGGAAGTCTTAACCAGGAAAAGAATTTGGACACTGATTTTGTTTGTTTTAGGCTAAAAAGCTTTCAATTTTTTTGTTGTTATTAGGAAAAACAATGAAAATTTATACTTTATATTCAGTCCTTTATACTTTTATAAAAACCCTCTGAATTTAGCGTAACATGTTCCTATAACATAATAACCCAGTTTCTCCACATAGGATAGTCATTAAAGAATTCAAACCAGATTTAAGTAATGTAAGTTACTAGAGAACAAATTATTTTGTGATGTCACAATCACTGAATGTGAGAAAATGCAAATGAATATGTTTGTTAATAAATGTTACCTAGCTGGCATCATATTGACATTATCTTAGTAACTGGCTGTCATGGCAGCTTTCTAATAAACTTAATTTTTGCCACATTCTGAGCTTACAGACTAGCAATCTTGTAGCTTTGGGTACATATACATCCATCAAACTTTTACTGACTGCTTCTTTCTGCTGTACCTGTCTGGTAAGCTCAGACTGGACACTTTCACTATCAAAATAGACTCCATGCTTGCTTCTTTTGTTCTTGCATTCTCTGGTTTTCACTGGAGGTTATTTATCAAGACTACATATTCACATCCTGATCCTATCCCTTTGTCCAACCATTTGTCTTGATTTTTTCCCCTTCATCCTAAATCTATCACCCTGTGAGAGGTCAAGAGGTTGTGCTTTTTTTGTTGTTGTTTTTTCTTTAGCAGTGGTCATAATGCAATCTACAGTGAAAATACAACAGTCTCAAATGCATTGCCATGTTGAAGTATAATGTACTTCCCACATTGAAATCCCTTGCCTTAGTAGAAACATTATGTCTGCAGTGGTTTTTCGGTTATAAATCACAAGATAACTATAGCCTCATGAAAGAATTCCAAAATACCTGCTAGATTACTTCCTACAAGTTGTCTATTTCCTCTGAAAATACAGTAATTAATTCATGTGGCAAAAATGAAGATTAGCTACTTATTTTATACTGGCAGGAAAACGTATGATCTTCGTTTATAAAAATTCTGGGTAAGTGGTGATAGGTTTCAAAACCTTTTTTTTTTTTTTTTTTTAAATTTGACAACTATGGTTCAATTATCAGGAACTCCACTTCAGAATCTGGGAAGAGTGATTCGCTAATCCTGTGATTTTTACATATAGCAGGGATTGGTAAACTGTTAAGAATTTCTTAATTAAGAGAAGAGAAACTGTCTCTTCATTTGTAATAAAAGAGCAAGTATATTAAAAGGACTCTTAGAGGACCTGGAATATTTGATGAATTGCTGGGTTTCTATTTTAAAACTGCATGATTTTCTCTTTAGAAATGGGACAGACTATGGAAAATGTGGCATCTCATCTCTATGAATGAAAATCCCACAAAACAATATTTTTCTGACAAATATGATACCAATACATTGTGAAATATAAATACTAAAAACAGACACAGGCTAGGTATGATAAGTTTTAAATATTATTAGAAACCAATAAAAGCTACTGTGATATTTTAGATTACTTAGGAATTGTGTAAGACTACAATGAAAAATTCTGCACATTTTTAAAACAGCATCAGAATTTCCTTTGCAATCCTCACTGTCAACATATATACAAAAAGTTAACTTTGCTTAGTGTGATAAGCATAACAAAAATGTAAAGAAAGTAATTATTTCTAGAAACATGGATGTCATTAGATTTGAAAGTAACCAGTGGATTTATAAATTTATTCTAATATGAACTGAAATGTAATCTAATGGCAGGCCACAAAAATTAAACATAGTTGAAAAGGAATGGTCCTATCCTACACTTGTCACAGTGCTCAGCTCTCTGTTCTCTTTTGCTACTCTGGCCTAACCTCTGGTCACTAGTTACAGAATTGAGTGAAATATCATTTTGTCATTATGTCAAAAGTTACAAATAACCAACCAAAAAAGATGTGTTACTGGATATTAAGATATAAATTAAAACTTATTATTAAGACATTTGTCTGTTTGTTAATATTGATTCTTAGAAAAGGATACATTAAGAATCTCTTTTAAGTATATATTCCAATTCTAGGAATATTTTAGTGGGAATAGTATAAAAATGCTGAGAAATATATACTTTTTTTTTTAAAGAAAACAAGTTTTATTTATTATCTGAAGTTCTTCTGTTTTCTGGAAATACATGTCAATAAGGGGTAGCATTATTTGACAGCTAATGAAGAGTGGAAATTGTTGTGGGCAAATGGTACTCATGAGCAAAATAATAATCTCTAAATTTTCATATGGAAATGGGGATTATAAAACACTTTGAGAGTCTATGAATATTTCTGAGGCACTCTATGAGAACTGTGTAAGTACAGTATATTTTTGGTTATGTCCTACAATTTTAATATAGCTGATTATCAAATATGCAAACCTCTCAGATCATTCTGTTTCCTTAAACCTAAAGAGTATATTATTTTCTTTCTTTATTTTTTGGATAACTATTCTATTCATAGATCCTTGAAATCAAGCCCATCAGTTTCTCTTTAAATTCTAACATATTTTAAAGGGCTTTAAGAAATCTTGGATCTGGCATAGTACCTGATTTGGAATTTCCACTCTGTATGTTACAGGCTGTGTGACTTAGACAAAACTACCTAATTTCTCAGTTTCCCAGGTTCTTCATCTGTGAAAATGGAATAATAACAGTACTTCTTATGACTACTATGAAGATTACTGGATTTGTTTCTTTTTTTCTGTTTTTGTGATAGTAGAGATTGAACCCAGGACTCAGGTTAGGCTAGTGCAGTACTACTAAAGTGCACCTCTAGCCCTGTATAATGAGTCTCAGGGTCAAAATTAAATTTCTCTCCCTCCCCTTTCCCCTCTCTTAACTCTTCAGAAGTAGTTAAAATCAAAGTTAAACAGAGCTTTGGTTTCCTTGTTTGGCAAATAATCTCCAATATCATTTCTGGGCTCTGACTCTCTAAAATCAGTGAATGGTCTCTGGGTATTGTCATCTTCCTGCTTGGATACCAACACAGATTTACCTGATGATTTTAGTTTTCGCCAGGTCTCTCTTTAACAAGATGCTACTAAGGGTACAATATAAACTATTAAACTATTTACTGCAGGTAAATGTTGAAATGGGAATTTGTTAAGTCAATAGCAGTGTGCGAGCTTGGTCTGCTGTTGAGAAAGATCATCATAATAAGGAGGCCAATAAATAAATTACAAAGTATGAAATACATATCTATGCAGAATCTTATAATCTTTTCTCTAACACATAAGTCATTAAACGAAACTCTGAGGTCCACCTATGTAATTAAGCATTCATAAACAGAATGCATCACAGTTCTCTGAAAGAACTCAGCTTCCTTCTCAGCTAAGAGCTAGTGACTTTCCTCAGATCAAATTTTTCTCTACTCCATTGAAAACAAGAACAATATCAAAAAGCAAGTGAACAACAATAACAAAACAATGATTTTGATTTATGGCAGTAATGTGTACTACTAATTCAGTGGTTCTTAACTGGTTGATATTTTTAACATTTTGTCCTATGTCAGAAACAATTGGCAATGTCTGTAGACAATTTTGATCATCACAACAAAGGGGTGCTATTGGCGTACAGTGGGCAGAGATCAGGAATATTTGTAAACATCCTGCAACACCCGGGACAGTATCTACACCTTCCCCAACAAAGAACTATCTGTTACAAAATATTAACAGTGCTGCTCTTGAGAAACTTTGTACTAACTTGATGTCCCAGACTCACTGGTCTTAAACTAACAGTCACATGAGCATTAAAGATACTCACCTATGGATGTTCTGAGGTGAATAATACACCTTAAAGGAAAACTAATTCTAACATTTACCCAGAAAAACCTAGGTACAGCGCTAAGGAAACTGGTAAAATAAACTGTTTTGCAAGTAGTTGTTTGATAACTAATTATGCCAAGATTATAAAGAGATAATTTTATACCATTGAACCAGGGTAATATAGTTTTTAAATTATGGAGGAAAGGGTGTCTACAATATGGAGTTTTAGATGATATAATACTATTATTGAGATTTTTAAAAGTGGTTTATAAAAATAAATGCATTAAAATAAAAGCTAGCCCAAATGAGTAATGAAAAATTACAGGATATTGTTATGACTGATTTTCTCTACGCAGAGTATTTTCTACATGTATCACAAACACATGCACAGAATATAACACCACACTTCTGACACCACTCCTCTCCGAGGAGGAATCAGACTACAGTCATGAGTTTCTGATCATTTTTGTTCAAGAGTCATTTTTAACTAGAAGATTACAACATGAGCTCTAAGGCAGGTGTGGAATTTATTTTTTAAGCAAACCACAACTATTCTGCAAACATTGATCCCAGCGCCACTCCACTGTTGAAGAATGCTGATTCATATGTAAGGAAGAACAAATATGAATACAATTTGAAAATTTAAAAATCCAGCTTGTGAAAACTATTATTAATATGATTAAAGCTCAAATATGTTACATTCGATTTTCTTAAGAGTTTCCCTGTCAGAGGCAACACATATTCTCCTGACAAAAGAGTATGCTGAAAATTGATGTTTAGGAGAGCATTTGGGCATTGCTACCCAGCGTGATGTTCCATGAATTCACTCATCTCTGCAATCATCCGCTTGCTTTTGAATTTTACTCAATTAGTAGTACTAGGCATTAAACTTACGGAATGCCTCAGAATAACTGACTTTTATTCTGGAAGCTTAAGAATCTGCTTCTGTGAGCACTGTGAATCTGTGTTAACGATGAGGAAACAAGAGGTAAAATAACTGATTTAGCTACCGGGGATGGAAATGTACTAACTTCTGAAAAGCCAGAAACTTTTACTTGCTTTTTTTACTCTCTTTTTTTTGTATAAATTTCTACATTGAGGTTCAAAATATTGTTTTTTTCTACCTTAAGGTGAAGTTTTAGGATCAGGTGAATGGAAAAGAGAAGGGTGAAGATAATCTTAGGTTTGCATAGCAGTTTTGTTTGGAACTGTTAAGTACTTCCTATTAGCTGAACATCACTAAAAATTATTTCTGCGATAAGACACAAGGAGAGGTTTAAAAAGAGAAAATGAAATAGGTAAAAGAAAATTGATTTCTGTTCTCAAAATGCTTACAATCTCATTCTAGACAAAAAGATTAATCCGCTTAACATAACTGAAGAATAGTAAGAAACACAATGCGTCTAAAAAATGGATGATAGAGGCAAAATACTATGGGGCAGCCATGTCTCTTACATCTTTTCCAACCCAGAGAAAAGAGACAATATCTCAAATGCAACCTACTCTAGTTTCTATATTAGTTTCATAATACGGTTATAATCCCATTACAAAGAACTTCAAGGAACTGTTGACATTTTTTACTGCCCTGCAGTTTATTGTCTCAAGTATTGCTTGAAATACCAGGCTCCACACAGAGATGTCTGCTATAATGGTATTTGTTGACCTGCATTATGTTAAGGTTAGACTGAATAAATGAAGACAAACACTACATGGAATCAGTTAGGTGGTTGGTAAGTAAGGCTCATATCATTTTTTACAATGTTTTATTAGTTTTAACCTAAAGACTAGACACTTAAAGTAGGGCATTATCCTCAAATAATCTTGTTATTCTATGAAACAGTAATATTTATTAAGAGTGCATCTGTAAAGCCTCAAATGAGGACATGCAGAGGCAGATTTACTGTGAATTTAACAGAGTTTTAATTTTAGGCCCCTTCACTTGCCTGTCCCTTTCCAAGGTCCTATACTTAATTTTGTAATCACAGTTTTATATTTTTTCTTTTTAAAGGGGTCCACCAAAAAGTTTAAGGTTCTAGAAAAATCTTGACCCAGCCTGGGTATAAAATACTCTTGGAGGGATCAAACCTGACAGTATTAAAAGGACAATTTTGAGACAAAGACATAATGAACTTTCATAATAATATCGTATCAATTATATTTTACAAGTGGCTGCCTGTTCTCCACCTCTACCAATAAATAAATGCTAGGTTGTTTCACTGTTACAAGGTTATTAGACTCTAAGTAATAGCTATTCACTCAGTCACTGGCAATAACCACAGTGTTTTAAGAAAAAGATGAAAAATCAGAGGTAGAAGAAAATTTTCAAGAATAAAAAGATATTTTAAAGAGACACACAAAATTCTTCACTAGAACAGCAATAATTATTACCCTTAGCCAAGGGATACATACATTTGAGCAAAGAAAGGGCATAGACATTCTCTCAGTACTTTATAGTTCTACCTACTGCAGAGTGAGCAAGTTTACGCAGTGTGGGAATTTTTACCACTGGTAATACCAC
Organism: Cuniculus paca; assembly: GCA_004365215.1. NCBI lineage: Eukaryota > Metazoa > Chordata > Mammalia > Rodentia > Cuniculidae > Cuniculus > Cuniculus paca. Next base: position 2,840 of record RJWT010030083.1, on the reverse strand, counting down.
ATATCTGTTTTTCTGGTTTCTGAAAACCCCAAACAAATCCCACAAGTACCTCTAAACCCCACCATGGAATTCGCAAGCTTCTGAGTAAGAAGTTTAGAGCAGAATAAAAACTTTGGGTTCACAATGTCTCTTTGCAGTTTTTCCTTCTAATGCCTTGTCCCAGTTTTTGAAGAAAGCTGAATAAAAATTAATTTATGAAAAAAAAGACTGAAATTGCCCTAAATGGAATATTAAATTGAAAAATAATAGTTAAATTGTTCATAACCATTTCCTGTTAGATTTTTTTCTCTCTTAGAAATGGTGTAAGAATGCTTCACATAAAAAAAAAAACACAAAACTGTAAAATTCATCCTGTTTCTAAAGGGGCCACTCCCATAAACAGGAAGCTTATTAAAGGAGTTTTTCTTGGTTTCCTGGCAAAATCCAATTTTTAATAGGTGGCGGCACCTATTGAGAGGAAGACTCATTTTGTGGGCAGGGTGAAAAATTAAACATTGTAAATCCTGCTGGGTTAGAGTTAGTTGACTGACTTGTTGGCTACAGGGAATGAGATAGCTCTACAACCAAGCAACAGACTGCCAAGGAATAGTGCAGACCTGCTCAACAGATGATGGTGGTCCACGTTCAGGCATCATAAATCAAATTGAGTTTCCAAAAAAGCTAGGTTATGCCAGTGCACAGCAATGCACTATCTCACATGCATATCCAACTATATTGTCCTTTCCTTTACATTCACATGTCATTACATTTTTTTTTACTTACCTTTCCAAGAAAGCATTTTTTAACACATATAATTAAAGGAATATGGGTTTTAGAGTTTGCAAACTTGGCTTTCATTCTAAGCTCTAACAAATAGTGTGTAATGTTGTTTCTTGAGCCATAAATTTCTGATATATAGAATGGATACTAACAACTCTTTGCTTGTTCAAGTGTTTCAAAGCATGAGTAAGCATCTCTTGCCTCAAAGTCACCTGGTGTGAAAAAATACAGGGTCTTTTCTTGATTAAATGAGAATCTCTGTGGGTTACTTAGAATCTGTGTTTTAGATTTACTCCAAAGAGGTTTTTTTTTTCTTTACACAGGAAAGTTTTAGGACTATGTCCCAACTTGTCCTGTGTCAGGGCCAAATAAACTATGGAGGTGAAAGTTACCTGTGAACTCTGTATCAAGATATACATGTCTAGCTGCTCTCATTAGTGCTGCTTCCTCATACAGCTAAAAGCACTGGAGTATAGACACTGGGTCATTTTCTCAAAGATTCTGCTTCCCGTCATTCCCTGTCATGACAACAGCGTTCTGTTTTATCTTTACGTAGACAAGCAAGGTTCACTGCGGTGCTGAGGTTACAGCTGAGAGCTCTGATACATACAGCGAGGCTTTGCAGGCTTTCATTTATGTGACTATACCTATCCCACAGAGTGATATAAGGATTAATTCCTATTTGGTAATTTACGTGTGTAAAATGTGTTGAACCACTTGGAGGAAAGTGCTACATAAATGTAAAATAATAATTATTATAATAACCTTGATTATTTAACTGATCAGTGAATTAGCCAGAAGATTTAGCCTACCAAGGGACAAGGCTAAAACCCTTCTAAGTAGAAACACTTTTCACCTTCATGTCTCATAATTGTTATCACAAAAAATGAGAAACAAAGGATCAAAATTAAAATAAATCCATGTTCCCAACTGACTGAAATGGTAGAGGATCACTAGTAATGTTTCATGAAAGCTGGGATATACAAAAATGACAGCTGCCTTGTAATTCTAACTCAGTCACAGTCCTGAAGTTTATACCCTTTGCTCTCCTGTTAGTATAGGAAATATCTCATCAGTGCAACATTTAAATTTTAGCATTATTAAGGCACTTAACTATGCATTTGGTTAGTTGGAATATGTTCATATTTTACAAATACTAGTAGGTAATGCTTTTCCTATTTGGAGAATATTGATATTCTATGGCAGCTCAGAAAACATTTTCATTAATTGTTTATAATCAGTTTGACTCTCCAGTGTATACGCTGAGAAATACACCCCATGCAAACTGCGTACAATGCCAGAACTGAATTTAGGAAACTAACATGTACAGGAGATAACCTTTTCTCCCTATTAATAAAATATTTTGGTGCATAAGTGCTTATGTGCTCAGCTGTCTTTAATGCTTATATAATTTGTTCTATTTGTTTCACGAAGATCCTTCTACCAAAACCTCAAGGGACTGAACCCAAAACTTTTATATATTGAACACAAATCACTTCTTAAATAAAATAAAAAAGTAAAAGAAAAGGCTATAGAAATTTTAATGAGAAATCTCTAGTTACTTTACTTGGTTATGCATCATTCAAAACATTTTCTAACAATCAGGCAAGATTCTTTTGTAAAGAACAGGCTTTGGGGGCTTGGACATATTTTAATTCTGGTTGTTTTGTAGCTCCCATACAAAACAGTTTCGATGTGTATGTAAAGAGGTACTGTACTTCCAAGCAATAAAGTTTGCAGTTGAATATTTTGAAAGGAAAAGGAAAACAACAACAAAGAAAACCAACAAAATGACCCCACCACAGGAACATGTAGTATTTTGCTCTATTTTAAATTAACTCCTAGCCTCAAAGATTTACATTTTTAAAAATGTAACATTGAATGAATAAAAAACAGTGTAAAACAAGATGGAACATCAGAAAACAGTCAATCATTATAACTCATAATATCTTTCAAAACCAGAAATTAAACTTTAATCTAGCTATAAGTAGAGTTATGAATGTCAGAAAGAGTGAAAGAATAAAGTGAAAATATTAAAAAGTGAGAGTTGCAAATGATGTTCTTTTCCTGAACTAGTAAAC
>RJWT010030082.1:0-14748 GCA_004365215.1 Cuniculus paca | reverse complement strand
GTTATTTCTTGTGCAAATTGGGGTTCTGTTCAGAGAGTCATCACCTATGCCTATCTTTTTGAGAGTTTTGCCTATGTTATCTTCCCTTGGATTTGGAGTTTCCATTTTAATTCTTCAATCTTTGATCCATCTTGATTCTATTTTGTACATGGTGAGAAATATGGGTCTAGATTCAGTCTTCTGAATATTGCACAACGTGTTTTGCCAGCACCATTTGTTAAAGAGCCTATCTTTCCTCAACTGTGTGTTTGTGTCCCCTTTTTGAAAGATCACTTGACTGAAGATGCCTGGGGTTGTTTGCATGCCTTCTATTTATTCCATTGGTAGAAGTACCTGTTGTTACACCTGTAACATGCTTGCTAGAAGATTTTTGCTCACTGTAGCTTTGTAACATAAGTTGAACTCTGAGATTGTGATGCCCTCTGCTTCACTACTGTTGTTCAAATTTGCTTTTGCTGTTCTGGATCATTTCTGCTTTCACATAAACTTTAGCAGTTTTTTGTCTAATTCTGCAAGGAATGCTCCTGGCATTTTGATCAGAATTAGATTAAATCTGTATATCATATTTGGTAATATGGTCTTCTTTGACAATATTGCTTCTGTTTATCCAGGAAGAGGGGATATCTTTGCACTTCCTAATACCATTTTTGATCTCGCTTCTTCAAAATACTAGTTTTCACTATAGAAGTCTTTCATTTCCTTGGTTAGTTCTTAGATCTTTAATTTCATTTTGAAGATAGCCTTAATAGGACTGTTTTCCTGATTTCTTTCTCTGTGGTTTCACTGTTAGTGTATAAGAACACTATGAATTTTTGTATATTGATTTTATATCCTGCTACATGCCTGAATTTATTAGTTCTAGGAGTCTTCAAGTAGAGCTTTTGAGTCTTCCATGTAAAAGATCATGCTGTATACAAAGATAGTTTGACTTCTTCTTTCTCGTATGTATCATATGTATCCCCCCCGCCTTTTTCTTGCCTGATTGCTCAGGATAAAGTTGTGATTACTATATTGAAAAGAAGTCATTTGTGTAGTCATCAATGATTTGTACTCTGTGTTAGAGAAAAATGATTATTAGTGCTTCGCCATTTAGTATGATGACGGTAGTGGGTTTGTCATAAATGATTTTGTCAGTTTAAGATAAGGTCCCTCTGTATTTTTTTTGTCAGTTTTCTTTTTTTTTTAAATCATGAATGGATGTCAGATTAGTTAAAGATTTTTTCTGTATCTCTTGAAACAGTCATGATTTTTGTCAATGTTTTTGTTTCTTTCCTGTATTACATTTATTGATTCATATGTTTGTATTGCTGGATGCAGTCAACTTGGTCATGTAGTATAATCATTCTACTGATTTGCTGCTATTTGTTTCTGGGTATCTTGTTGAGGATTTTTGCATCCATGGTCACTAAGTGTAGTAACCTGGAGTTTTCTTTCATTGTTGAGTCTTTGCCTGATTTTGGATCAGGGTAACACTGGCTTCAAGGAGAGAATTTGGCAGCATTTCTTCCATTTTAACATCGTGGAAGAGTTTGATATCATTGGAATTCACACTTCCTCAAAGACCTAGTAAAATTTTGGGGCGAATCTGTTGGACTCTCTGCTTTTTTTGCTTGATAGGATCTTTTACTATGTCTATTTCATTGCCTCATATTGGACTATTTCATGTTTTTATATCTTTTGGTTCAATTTTGGTAATTTATATTTGTGTAGAAATTTGTCCAACTTATTTGAATGTAAGTTTTGAAAATAGTTTCTTTTAACCTTCTGAATTTTGGTGGTGTCTGCTGTGATTTTGCCTTTTTCATCTGTAATTTCATTGATACAGTTTTCTCTTTCCTTATTTTGGTAACTTTGGCTAAAATTTTATCAATTTTGTTTAGCATTTTAATGAACCAACTCTTGGTTCATTGATCTCTTTATTGATTTTTTTTTGCTCTCAATTTCATTTATGTCCACTCTGATCTTTGTAGTTTCTTTCTAATACTTTTGAATTGGGGCTGTTTTTTTTTGTTGTTGTTGTTTTTTCCCTAGCACCTTGAGATGTATCATTAGGTAATTTATTTGAGATCACTCTGTTCTTTCATTGTGTCTCTTTTTATCCATCAATTTCCCCCTTAGAACTGCTTTCCTGTATCCTGTAGACTTTGGTATGTTGTGCTTCCCTTGTCAATTGACTCTACGAAGTATTTAATCTCTTTCCTGATTTCTCCTATTATCTACTGATTATCCAATAAAACATTGTTTAATAATCATTCATTAAAAGGGTAGGTAGACACCAAAATCATAGTGGTATTTTAATACCCAACTGTCACATACAGGTCAATCAGACAAAAAGTCAACAAAGAAATATCAGAATTAACCCATACAACTCAACAAATGGACCTAACAGCAGAATACAGCATTTTTCTCACCAGTGCATGGAAAGTGGACCATTGTTAGCCCATAAAGAATGATCACATAAAGATAAAATAATTGAAATAACTCCCTGCATACTATTGGATCACAGCAGAATGAAACCAGAAATAAACCACAAAAGAAAACACAGAATTTACCTCGTCCAAGTTCACTGTCTGCAGAGGGACAAGTAGAACTCTATGTGCTAACAGAAAGTCCTCTAGCAGCCGTAATGCATGGAACTCACCCAACAGGCTTGTTACAAAGCTGATTGTTTAGCTTTGTCCCCAGAGTTTCTAATTCAACAGGTAGGTCTCAGAGACAACTCATTTCAAACAAGTCCTAGGAGTTGCTTTGAGAACCGCTGCTTTAAGGAGTCCTACAGCCTTTGCCTGAGAGATAAAAACTGTGCCAGGTAACACTGAGATTTAGGAAAAATTAAACCAGAAAAACTCTCACAAACTGGCTGGCCACATCCTAACTGTGTAACTAAGAACCAGCAAGTTTAAAAAGTTTAAACTTTCATGGTCCACATACTCTTCAAGTCTTGCAAAGATTCAAAGAGGATAAGTTAATTGAAGAGATTAGTTTGTCCTGTGAAAATCCCCTTCAATTAATTTGGAATGGAGTAAGTGCATAAATAAATGTATTTACTCACGCAGAAATAAGTACAGAAAACAATGTTGGGAGTAATTAAAAATACAAAAAAATTTGAAGAAAAATGAAGGTATAAAGACAGAAAAAAAAGAATTAGTTTTAAATCATCCTGCTTAGAAAGGAGTTTTAATTTTCCCCATGTTTAAAATTTTTTTCATTCTTCTTTCAAACCACCAGTTTGAAATCTCATTTTTCAAAGAAAGATAAGAGACCTAGCAAAGTGTGATGGTGTACACCTGTAATCCCAACACACTGGGAGGCTGAGTCAGGAGGATTGCAAATGGAGCCCTGCCTTGGCAATTTAGTGATTTAGCAACACTCTGCTTCAGAATAAAAAAGGCTGGTGGATATGACTCAGGGCAAATGCACTGTGTTCAAACATCTGTACTTAAAAAAAATAATCAGACCTGTAGCCACCAAATCCAAAGAACAATACAAGTACAAGAAACCCCAGGAATGCTACACACCAGGATGAACTGCTCTGAACTTTATTTGCTATTGTGGTGGTAATGTACCTACTAAATGATGATGAATGTGATAATGATGGTGACGGTGATGATGATCCATGGAAGGACTGTGCAAAGATTAGGTTTGATAGATACCTGGAAGGAAGAAATGGGAACAATACTAGGAAGACCCAATCTTTATTATTATTATGGCAATAAACTGACTGACCATTTCTTCCAAAAGGCATATATTTTGACCATTAGATATTTCCTGGATTATCAAATTGAATAAAACAAATAGTTCATATTCACTGTATATTACATCCATAGGAGTATGAAACAGAGTAACTAGATAAAAATTTAAATACAATAACAGGAAGTTCAGAGTTTTCCTTAACTTGATGTTTAAAAAAGACAAAATGAGAATAAGAGATTTGAGTGCTTCCAGACACTTAACAATGAATTGGTTGCCAAAATCATATCATTAAATTTTGCATCATAAAAGAATCTAAATATTGAAATTGATATTCATAGAAAATATTCTAACAATTGAAATTTTACTATATTAAATAACATGAATGCAACATTTGGAAATGATTTCTAGTTCTAAAATTTGTATAGCTGTATTGTTCCAGTGAATCTTAATTGATTTATGGAAAAAATATTGCCCTCCACAACCACGAATGGTAGAAAATACAGCCAATGAATGCTTTTTGAGAAAAGACACACACCCATCGATGGAAGAAGAAAACCATGTATACATATTTATGAGCTGATGGATCTTTCATGTGTCCTACGAGAGTAATCCTCATTTCTTTATTTTTTACTATCATTTGTCCAGGTATTAGAACAGCTAAGCATATGGTGACACAGGCATCTGTGACATATTTAGAATCAGTAAGATTATTTAACAGACTCTAACCGATTTGAGGGACACCATCCTTATTTGTCTTTGCGCCTCCACAAAACAGCTTGGAAGATGCATTTTTTAAAATCATCCTTTTCTACATCTGGACATAATTACCTAATTCCTCTACTTTCCAATTATTAACAATAGGCTGCAGCAGCCCTAAAAATAAACAGTGAAATCGAAGAGATTGGCACAATGGAAATGAAGAGCAGCATTAAAAGAAAAACAGCCTATTCACAGGACAGAAGCATGAGGGATAAATGGTGTATGAGAGCTATTGCATAATCTTCTCTTAGTCCTTTAAGTTTTTAATGAATCTCACAACCCTTGAGCCCTAATATGATTGCAGAAGTTGAGAAACGGGCACATAGTGCGATGAAGTGGCTGAAGCGTAGGACACAATTTTGTGACTAAAAGAGAAAAAGAAATTACTGACTGCATGAAAATATTTTGAAGAAAATGAGCAGCTCTTAAATCACATTTTGAATATCAAACCAGAACAATATGTGGAATTCAAAAGAAATTTTTCTTGCTATTTATCAGTATTTTCAAATCGTTACCCGAAGAAGTTGTTTGCTGGTGTACCTGGATTTGAATATCCAGAAATCATAGTCGTCCTTGATAAGTATGACATTTAGACTCACACTAGCATTACTAACATGAGTTTCTTGATTTTATACTTCATAAATCTTATTTTTTCCTGCCTACTTCTTAGTAGACAGAATAAATATCAGCATGTCCATTTTACAGATTAGGATACGTAGTACTCTACTGTGTCCTACATATAAATACACAGAGCCAAAAAGAATCTAAAAGGAAGCACATGTGTGACAAACTCATGTGCTCCTTCATTCCTTGGAGAGGCTGGGTAGCTTCGAAGAAGAGGTAAGAACTCTGCACGATGATACATTGCAAATGGTACTTAATTTCAGTAAATATCGGTCATGTTCTGTGAAATAAAAAAATCTACCACAAGTGACCGTGCTGAAGAGGAAGATTTGTAAATATGGAAGTTTCCATTAATAGTCAATATTTTCATATGCTAGGCATCAGGACAGTTCTTATTATCATCATACTTAAGACACAAGCATTGTTTAGTAAGATTTGTGTAGTATTTGGACAGAGACAGAGAGAAAGAGAGAGCAAAAGACAGAGACAGAGAGACAGAGAGAGAGAGGCGCTCTCTCAGCATCTTAGCACTTGCAGTGTAAGACCCTGCTTGCTGAAGGACGGCTCCAACATCTGTCTGGGAGAGACAGTTCTGACCCAGGTAGCAAACCCACCTGCAAAGAAAGGACCCCAGATCTTGGTTCAGTGTTTCTCCCTGAATTATTATTTTCCTGATTATATTAATTGCTCTAATATCTGTGTGGAGTCAAATTTAATTCAAAATGAAATAACTTATTCATAATTTATTTAAAGATGACATTTGAGACTTGAAAATCAGGTATTTTGATGTGGTCTTAGGAGTATAGAAACATCATTTTTTAAAATTTTATTTATTTATTTGTTTGTTCTGCAGGACACAGCCAATTTTATGTAACTTGATTTTCAATGCAATTTTTAATTATGTACTTTCTGCATTATTCATTTTATGAAATTTTTGTATGCTGCAAGAGAATATTTTGATTGTTTAAACTTTTTTTGTAAACCAAATTAAGATTTAAATAAATTCTACTTGGATCATTCACATATGCATTTAGTTGAATAAAACTACAAAATGAGGAAAATCTTAGAACCAATGAAATATCACTGACTAATCATTATCAAATAAGGCCATCAAATGTTTGCAAGGGTTAGGTAACTGATGTTTTTTTGGCCATGAACTACATGTATGCCATCATTTTTTGCTTTTAAATCTCACATATATACTTTTATGTTATTATGTCTCAAAGCAAATGAGTGCTAAAAGTTGAGTCCACCACGTTCTGATACACAAGAAGCAGAAGCTGCGTGGAGGCGTACTCACCCCTGAACACCCTTGAACCCAATGTAAAAGGATAAGCAAGTTTGAGGATATGACAAGTTATCTAAGTAAAACAGAGGGGCTACATCTTTCTTTAAATTTTGAAAGACACTGATGCTACTTCTTTGGATGTAACAGAAATGCTACATCTGGAAGGAATGGGCTTGCTGTGTACGCTAGTGGTAGGCGCAGCCAAGGCTGGAGGGGGGAGGTTTCATTGAATCGATGACTCCACAAAGGTCCCCTGAAGTCCCATTCAAAAAATGAAACATGGCAAACAGTGTCCCAGTTGGAACCCACAAGGCCTGTGAAAGGTCAACATTAGGGTGCCTTGTGGACCTGTTAAATCGAAAGAAAACACTTTTTGGAAATATTTTCAAGTTCATTTCTTCTTGAATGTCTGGAAACAATTATACTTTGCCCTAGGAAAAGGTTAGTATCAGATATTAAAAAGCAAGTGTTTTACCTTGTTATTCAATGTCATTCACTTTAAACCTTAGTGCATCCACAGTAATGAAGTAAAGAAGATATTACCAATGATACTACTTTCTTCTAAAGCAACATTCTAGGAGGTTCGTGGAAACAGGCTGACTTTATTCAACCTACTTCTTTAGGAGTGAGTTCCCTTCTTACAGAGGCCAGGCCTAGCACTCGCTCGAGTGTTGTATGCTGGGTACTGAGAAGCAGGTCAAGGAATTGCTCTAGACCTGCAGATGGGGGCTGAGTTTCTGAACAGCCCCAAATAACAGAGCCTCACCATCTCTACTGCCTTTCCCATGCCCTCGAGAAAATGTCCTGCATTGCAACAATATTAAAAATAAAACGATAGTAATAGCCAGGAGGGAGGAAAAGCAAAGATTTTAGATGATGAAATCAGAATTTTGCCAAATGGTTAAATTTTTACATGAAAATACTCTGATAATATAACTCTGCCTGTAAATAAGCACTGAGATTTTTCGTCAAACACACCTTCCGAAATAATGGAGTTGGTGCATGGACACAGCACATCTCACGCATACTTACTGATTTTCCACTTTGTGACACCCTCCCCATGAAAATAAGTCTCAAGACAAAATGAATTTAATGCAGTAAAACATTTCCTCTACAAAATTCCATGCACACAAGAAACTGCTACCTTCTCTAGAAAGAGAAAATTGATTCCAGTGCATTCCAGAAAACAACAGGTCTAGGAAGCAGAGTTTAACTGTGGAGGGCAGGTAATGCGTGCTTAGGAATCTGGGTCCCAGGGAGTCAGTGTTCCCAAAACGCACTGATAAGGTGTCTACAAACGCAATCCAGGGACGACCAAGAAAGGACAACGATTTCATTATGGTGACAGCAGGACAATCAAAGCACATCCTGCAAGGAAAATTACCCACAAGGCCTCTGAAAGGTCAACATTAGGGTGCCTTGTGGAACTGTTAAATTGAAAGAAAAACTTACTTAGTAATTAACAGCTTAGAGAATATTCCAGCAAAGAGTTTTTGTAGTCATTACCACTACCAAAGACTTTCTTCAGGTAGCATCACGTTGGCTGGCATGGGAGGAAAGAACTTCCAAATTTTAGAATTAAATAACTCTAAGATGAAACCCTTTTTGCAGTCAAAACCTTTTTAAATAATTACTTACAATTATTATTTGACACAGAGACAATGCTGAGACAATGAAAACCAAAGAAAGTCACAAATTCACTTATCAATTTGTCATCTCTATTGTCACAGAAACTAGCAAATATCCCGGAGTGATGCTCAAGCTGCTGGAGTTCCTGCCTTTCCCTGTGGTCTTGGAAGGAGGAAGAGAGTCAAAGAGGACCACGGGGCCTGGATCCTATTGCTTGTCATGTTTCTCTTGATTCAGAGATGATAAAACAGGAAGAAAGATAGAAGGAACAGGCAAAGAGATCAACCCAGAGATAAGAGATTCCAAGAAGAGAAAGAAAGGAATATGACATGGGATGCTATGACAATAGCATAAAAAAAGCTTCAGGAAAATAATCCATCAAAACATATACTATTCAAATCAAGCCCAAAAATGGAAAACTTGAAAAGACCAATTACTTTAAAAAGATTAAAGAGATTGCTAAATATCTACCATTTGTGAAAGTAGCAGGACTGAATGAATGGTTTTGAAGATGAGTTCTAGGGCACATTTACAGCTATTTGCACTATTCTAGACCACAGGGAAAAAGGTCACTATAACTGATTTTCTAAAAAATACATAATTTGCCATTAGGAAGAAAACATTAAATATAGATAATAGCAATTGAACAAAAAGTAGATTACAAAGAAATACATTATAGTCTAGTAGTGAAAGACTGTATCACTATGAGAACAGTTGTTAACCTAATTAATCCATTCCAATTAAAATATGTATTAGGTGAGTGTGGTGGTGCACACCTGCAATACCAGCACTCAGGAAGCCGAGGCAGGAGGATTGCCACAAATTTTAGATCAGCCTCGCCTAGTGAATTCAAGGTTAGCCTGAACCACATAGCAAGACCCTGTTGCAAATAAATAAATATCTTATCATTATACTACTACAGATTAAATGACATTTAATGAAATACGCTAGCTACTGTTAATAGTTGAAGGCAATTAGTCAAATGTGGTAAAGACAATTTACTGATACTAATAGCAGTAACACAATTGATAACAAAGTAGTGAACTTGTTATGCTTTGTATCTAGATGTCTTCCCTAAAACCTCATGTGCTTACAGGTAGAGGTTTAGAGAGTGATTGGACAATGGGGTTGTGATATTCATCAATGGCTTTGCCCACTGATGAGCTGATAGCTAAATGTGATGTTGGGAGTTGAAGCCTGATGGGAGGAGGTGCTTACTGGGGGCATGGTCCAGAAGGGTCTCTCTCCCTCCTCCTCCCTTGATCCCTCTCTGCTTCCCGCCTACCATGCCATGAGCACCCCTCCACTACCATGCCCCCTTGCCAAGGAGCCAGCCTCTGCAAATTGTGATTCAGAATAAACTCCTTCAATTTTCTCATGTTGAGTATTGCGTCTCCTCAATGAGAAAGTAACTAAGACAGAACTCTTCACACTTATATCTAGTTACTTGACTAAAAATCTTGCTATTTAACATTTTCTTGGAGAGCCAGATGAACTTTCCAGATACACTAATTATTCACTGTAAAAATTTAAACAATAGGTATCTCAGAAGATTAGAATTTAAGCTCCATGAGTAGAACTTCCTTACTATATAGAAAACTTAGATACTTTACTAGACAAAAGTTAATTATTATGAAAATTATTTAGCTTTACATGACCAAAATAAAACATTCAAAGTAAGAGATTTGATGAGATTTTCATTACAAATTTTAGAATAACAGGTTAATTTCTATCATATCATATGACACAGAATTACGATTCTTCTCTACAAGCAACCTTGATTTTACTTGCACAAAGGCCTAAAAGAGCAGGGACATTGACTCAGGCAGTTGGATATGTCACAGAGAAACTACAAGGTTCTCCCATAGTGGGAAGGTGACTATTCTTGCCTCAGGATACACAAAAAGAGTGTATTCTAAAATTGATAAAGGTTTGTTACTACCTAGAGTAGATACAGGCTCAGGCAGACACTGGGAGTCACTGGAGTTATCCCCTTGGTATTATACTATCAACCAACATTGGGATTCATCTAGATCTCAAGAAACTAAATCAACCCCAGTCCACGAAGAAAGTATTACTCTTCCTAGGTCTGAAAGATGAGGTGGATTTTCACTGTGCCTCTATTTTAAACCTTTCAATAGAATTTTCATAATCAATGAATGAATATCAAAGGTCTGTTTTATATGAAATCACTCATTATGGGTTAATGACACATTGCTAAAATGCATTTCAGGAGTAAAACTATTTTTTCAAGAACCAAATTGACATAGTATAGATACCAACATTTGTTGAGAATAGGTTTTAGAGGCTCTGGGAGGATTTATGGATCATTTATCCACTAAGCAATTCCACATAAACATCATTTAAAACTATGCTTTTGATGACTATGGAGTGTGAATAATTTTGAGGTGTCACAGAACAGCTCTAGGACTGCAGAACTATCATACTGGAAGGCCCAGCAGCTTCACTGGACGGTCGAGTGGTGGGCGAAATGATAGCAGAAATTAAGGAGACACACAAGGTTTGTGCCCAACCAAACACATCACCTACCTCTGCTCAAAGGCAGGCAAATGAAATGGAACAGCAGGATCATCCTTTCTTTCTAGAGAAAATATGAGCTTTGCTTTCACCCAATGCAAAAGGCAAAAATCGATATCCTAGAAGTCCTACCCCATGAAAATTTGCTGCAATTGATTTTAAACTGGAAAATCATTGGGGGGTGCAAACACTCAAGCTCTTTCACTCATAAAGAAACAAGATGCCACAGAATCTGTCTACTGTACCCTGTACAGTGAAATGGTTATGAATTACATTCAGCTATGAAAGCATGCCAGATAACTGTGCACAGATAGGGTAACTAAATACAAACTAGTGACATTTGGAGGCTTCTGGCCCAAAGACTGTCTTTGTTTTTGAACAATAGAACAGTATCATAACATTTTTCGCTAGTAATTACCTAATATATGAAGTGCTTATGATGATAAACACATGTTGTTTCTATATGAAGGCATATTTAGCAATTTATGTCTTAAAGTGGTAACAAGTTATTAGGAAGCAGTCTAGATGGGATTTAGGACATTTCGATGTTTCCTATATGGGTAATGAGAAACTGGTAAATTTAAAACTGAATTTTTGTATATTTCCTTCAATTGTTCCTCTTGTTGTAGAGTTGCTTTGGTGAATGACTCCGACATTAGGCATCTTGTTCTCAGAAATATCTCTAAGCATATCTGTCTCTTTATGTCTCCTTCCTCTCATGTTGCGGGCAGCTCAGGGCCATTTCCTGTAAAGTACTTCAGTTCTAAACAATGCCGCACCTAAGCAATTTAGGATGGTCCAGTAGTTTTTCTCCAACCTGACCCTGTCTACATAGTCTTTTCCTTCAATCAACACCTCTGTAACAACCATGCCACTCTAGGATAATTTGATAGAGATACAACTGAAATTTTAAAACATCTCAGTGCCTTTTGCTTTTGTTGTAATCCATGCCTGGGATTTTCCCTTTTTCTGTCTTCCTGGTGATGCACTCTTCAGACTCTGAATCTCACCCCATGGATCACATCCTCCATGAAGAACGTGCTGAACTCAAGTTACCTTGTTCAATGTATTCAAAGACCATATTCTACATATCTGTGTTTCTATCATACTCCATAAGAAAAGTATTGCATTTACTTGTTTGCATATTATTTAAATCACCAAAATTGTAAATATTTAGAGGCTTTGTAATAATAACATACACATGCACAGCATAGAGCTTATATAAGAGGTGATAAATTAACGAGTTCTTAAAAGCATTATTTTCTACATCTTCATACAGCAATATTTTTGCACATTCATTAAGTAAATGATTCCAAAATAAAACATATTTAATGCAGTTCAACAGCTACTCTTACATTCCTGCTTCAAAAAAAAAATTGAGAACACAACATGTCTTATCCTACAACTCTTAAGCCACAGAGAGCCCCCATCAGCTGGTGGAAGAGGATACTCAGACAGGTACTGATCCATTAGTAAGCAGCATGGACAATCAGCAGTGTAGAATCAGTGTGGAGAGAGGACAGACACGAGGGAACATTAACTGCTAGGCAGAATTCTGTGCGCTCTGGAGAGATGTGAAAAGAGCAGGTGACCAAAGGTGAGAGAGACAATGACTGGGAAAATGGGTAATATGCTACTATTTGAAAAACCAGCCAGGCATTCACCTCTCTGAGGAAAGCAAGGAGATTTTTAGTAAATAAGCAAAAAGATAAGCCACAACTGCTAAATGAAATTATCTGAGGATAAAACATGAATGTTCAAAACAAAGGCAAAGGATCAAAAGCAAATGCTCCCATCCTCGAAATAATAGGCACAGAGTCCAGAGTTGAAGGCGTTCGTGATTCTGTAAATCAAAGGGGCCCATTAAATTTTAAAACAGGTCCATACCGAAGACACCTCTTGTTGAAATGTCAATATGACAAGGATAAAATGAATATTTCAAGCAATTCCTTTGAAGTTATTTACAGATTGACATCAGATACCCCACCGGTAGCACTGCTTTCTAGAAAGCAGTAAGACAATTACTTCAGTGTTATATGGAAAAATAATTTTCATTCCTGAATTCTGCATCTAGTCAAACCCTTACTCAAGTAGAATAAAGTTATTTTTGTTATGTAAGAACTCAAAAAATTTACCAGACATTCTTGTTTTTTTTCAGGAAGTTGAAAAACATGAGAAAGAAAATTCATGGACTTTAAGAATGCATCACTCTAATTTAGGATGGCAAGGCAGGGAGGGTCCATGTATAACAGACCCAGAAAGCAACAGATCTGGAGAGCAGCAAAAAGGTGTGAGCTAATAGGGGAAGTCATGGGGAGGACAAACTGATTAAACAGAAAGCTACTGGTGGGAAATACATTTGGGATACCTTTAAAAAGTGAAAGCCTGTTTTCTCTCTTATAAAAAACTAAGCAAAAACGTCAGGGGAAAAAACAGTACAAAGTGTGATCCCAAAATAAGTAAGACTAGATAAATTTGGAGCAAGTCTTTATTGGATACTATCTGAAGCTGTAAAATTCAGCGTGAACAACACTACTTACACATAGCGGAAGTAACCTCAGCAACGTGGAAAGGGGTTAGAAACAGCCAAAGGAGGGTGAGCAAAGGGACTTTATTTCAGTATAAACACAGGCTTTCTTTTTGATTTTTAAAATTATTTATGACAATGATTAAGATTTTATTTAGGAAAAGAATACAATATCCATTTCTTCTTCAACATTAATTTCCAAAAGTATTTAGAAGATTTGCAAACACGAATTTGGATTGTCAAAATGTAATTATTTATATGTATCACATTTTATGAATCTTTAGCCACAGCCTAACGGGATAATGAGAGCACAAAGAATCTTCCTGTAGAATAAATGGCTCTTATTTCCCCAAGGGTACACATTCTTTTGAGAATAAATTGCATTCACAATGTTGCATTATTACATTTATTTTAGGACTACAGGCTAAATCCATTAAACTTGTAATGATGGTTTCTTTTTCTCGCTGCGAGGCTTATGGGAAAATACTTATTTTCACAACTATTCTAAGTCATTAGAAGTATTGTTAATTTACTACTATCTCAAGTCTCTTCATCTCTAATCTACATTGATTTTCTGTCCTGAACACACAAATTATGCATTTTTAATGCTTTAGCTGCAGTAAGTTTTCTTTTGAATTTTTTCTTCCTGGAAGAATTGAATAAAAGTGGTGAAACATCTACTTGAACATAGATGAAAAACTTCCTGAAAATGACTTCAAGGAATGCAAACATTTTTTAGGGAGACATTATTAGAGATTTTTGAAAGCCTGTGATCCAAAAAGTAGACACTAGAATTTCTCCCCTTTCATAGAGGTTGGGTGCATTCTCCATGGACACCCGAGTTCTATGGACAATTAAAAATAAGATGGTGGCTGATTCTCAGTGAATAGTAACTTCCAGAAATGTAGAGGACTTTTTTGCCTTCCCACACGGGTTATACCTGTATGGCTTTGCTTTACAGACTCTGAGATCTCTATGTTTTACAAAATGCCACATCAGATTGTTTTCACAAAATAGTCATAGGTTTTATCTTTCAGTGCTGTTGTACCATGTGCCTCTAGCCCCTGGCCACAGTGGTATTGGACGTTTGTTTAGCATGTTGGCCTTGGACAAGCAAAGGAAAGGAAGTCAAGTGGTGGGTACTATGTCTGAAACCAACCTTGCCTTACAGAGGAGAAGGAGGATGTGTGTCGATTTATAAATCAACGTCCATTCAGCACATTGTAAAGCAAACAAAACAAAACAAAACAAAAAAAACTTGTAGTAACAAAAAGGAGTTATGTAAATTGGGTAACAGAAGTTGAGCGCTCAGAAGTCTTCAGGCATCACCATTGAAAACTTTAACATGTGAACTAAAGAAGCACCCAGTTCCGTTACTATTTGGTGGAACAAGAAGGGATATTATGCCATTGTGTTTAGCTTATTATTCTCATAACAAATGTGGAGCTTTATGAATACTGGCTTCTCCTTCTAACCATCACAGCCCTGCATCCTCAAAACAGTTTTAACCCCATTATTGTAAACCTGATGCAACAACAAATGAGAAAAAAGATCCCAATGTTTCCCATTCATCTGATTTTAGAATTTGTTACCATAATCTAGCCAGATGTTGTGAAAAGACACTTAGACATAATAATTAGATCCAATATTGTATATATGCATATAGTTTTTCCAGATCTTTTGTATTCCT